>WEKX01006587.1:0-25012 GCA_013390025.1 Pitta sordida
AAGGTTGATTTAATATATAGGGCCACCTGTCCACCTCTACGTGCTCTCCTATCCCTTCTAAAGAGTGTGTAGCCTTCCAATGTGGCACTCCAATCATGCGCTTCTTCCCACCATGTTTCCATTATAGCAACTATATAGTATCTCTCCTGGTACACCATAACCTCCAGTTCTTCCTGCTCGTTGCCCAGGCTGCGTGCATTGGTGTACATGCACTTCAACTGTGCTGCTGAATATGGTCTTGGCTCATTCTTACCAATACCAGTGCCCTCATAAGTGGTTGCCGGATCCCCTTCCCCCTTCGAACTTAGTTTAAAGCCTTACCAATGAGTCTTGCACTTACAATAAGTGTGCAATTACAGTCGAGTCTCCTATATCACAGCCACAAGGGCTTGACTGGGTCCCGCGAAGCCCGTCTTCCGTGTTGAATGGCAGTTCATTAATATGCAAATTTTCCCTGCACCCTCATGCACCCCCCGGCTGAAATGGGGTTTTTCCCAGCATGGGGTGGTTGCGGGTGCCAGGAAGGGCCGACACAAACACTGATACACAGCAACACAGTGCTGAAACAGTGCCAGGGCCACATGAGGGTGCAGGGCACATCTGCATATTAATGAGCTGCCATTCAACACAGAAGTAGGGCTTTGTGGAACCTGATAAAGACCACGGGTCCGCGATATAGGAGAGCCAACTGTAATTCTTTCGAGAGGCCACTCATCATCTCTCCAATTACCTATTTTTAATTCCCCTCCCACATCAACACTCAATTCCCTCTTCCTCCTTTCTATTTCTGTATATACTTGCACTCCAAGCCTTTTGCCAGGTGCAGCAATGTGGTCCCTGTCCTGCACCAGGTGCACCAACGACAGGAATACAGAGCCACACGCTGAGAGCGTCAGGGCCACTGCACCTCTGTCTCTGCTAGCGCTGCCCTGTCCCAGGCTGCGGCCAGCACGGTGGTGGCCCCAGCCCCTGGGGACCCAGGGGACACGAGAACGTAACACCTCCCTCCCCCAGCCAAACTAGAGAAATTAAAAGAGTTTTCAGCAGAAAACAGGTACTCCCAGAACCAGAAAGTTATCCCAAACACATAACACTGGAACTTCCTGGCAAACAGTACTAGCCTGAAGTAATCTTAGTACTCACAGATAAATTCTCGTAATTCAAACCAAAGGTTATATCACTAAAACAAAAATTTCAAGCACAACTTGTTTTCTACTCTTATGTAATTATATGTTTTGTAATTTCATCTTGGATTAAAATATTGAAAGACTACTATTTGACTTGAGACATATGTATGTTCAAAGGGTATTAAAGCCATAAAACCAAAGAAGCTATTTTCCATTCAGTTCAAAGTAACTATTTCTGTTAGTGATCCTAAATTAGATTTAATAGACATATATACACAGTATCTAACCCAGTGATAAACAGTTGTAAAGAGGCAATCCACGCAGCAGTGAGAATCTTGAACTAGAACATAACTTTCAACACAAATATGTATTTTATATCTGTAGCAGAATTTTTCTTTGAAGAAAGCTGGAGAACTGAAGCTGAAAAAGAATTTTCTTCTTTAATGAATGAATTAACTCAAGAAAACTAAGTACATGAGACACTAAATATCTTTGGGAAAATCGTAATGTTTTAGGAAAAAAATCAAGTTTGAGCTGTTAAGTGATCAACATGGAAAGGATTTGCTGTTACACCCCAGAGGGCATCAATAAATTGATGGAGCTTTAAACCAAAATGTTAACTGTCTTCTAATGATAGCATTAAACACTTAGCACAATGAAAGTAAATTTTCTTTTTCCATATGGAACAAACTTTACAATTATAGAGAGACTTGATGCCTTACCTCTAGGTCACAACTGTACTCTGTGCCATCCAGAAGCATCACTTTACACTGCACAGTTTTGATTTTCTTGGGAGATTTCTGAGGAATGTTATCTGTTTTAATTTCAGCTGTCTGCACTTCTTTTGTCTCCTTTTCTTTTTCTTCTTGGTTTTCTTCCTTCTTCTCTTCAACTTTCTCTACTTCCATTTCTTTACCATCTTCTTTGACAGGCTATATAAAACACAGTTAAACAACAACAAAGTCAGGAAGGTGGACATTTTTTAACTTTTTTTCTTTAATAAGCTCGTAAAAATAAGACATTAGTGTTTCATTAAAGCTATACACATACTGGAAGCACAATAAAAAGCACAAGCATTAAGGTCTTCCTTAGAGGACCAGATATTCTTGCTCTCAAACCACAGATAGTACCTTTTTTCCCCTTTCATGTTTTATTGTCCTTTTTTCCTAAGAGAAACAAGTTTATCAAGAAGCTCTAGGAATTATACTAAACTAAAACCCAGTGTTTATGAAAGACAAATGATAGAGAATCACAGAATGGATGAGGTTGGAAGTGATCTCTTAAGATTACCTATGCTGATATTCCTGGAGTTTCTCTAGGGCCACACAGAGCAGTTTGCCTAGGACCGTATCTAGTTGGGTTTTCAGTATCTTCTCAGGTGAAGAGTCCAAAACATCCCTGGGCAACCTGTTTCAATGTTTGACCCACTCCTTCATTACTCCTGGGAGGCCTATCATCTGAACCACCATCACCTGGGCAACATGCTTTCCTTACCAAGGAATGGTCCTATCATCCCCTCTCAGTAAAAGTTTTTTTGCAGTTTGAGATGTAATTTCATGCTTTTCATTTGGGTCCATTTGATTTTTGTCATCTAACTGCATACCACATCAATAATATTCCCCTTATCTTCTCTTCCACAGGCTGACCAGAACTGCCATGCAGCTTCACAAAAATCAAGACTGAAGCCTAGCCACTGGAATACATTTTTTTCCCCAACAGCATCTTAACACAGCTTTACATGAGCTATGCAAATCATGAATTGTGTTTCATTAAAACAGTTTCAAATTATCTGAGACTTCCCACACATACCTGTGTTTCAGCACTACTGACAGACTGTTTTTCTTTGTCTTCTGCTTTAGCATTATTTTCAGCTGCTTCTTCCAAACTCTTTCTTGGCTGAGCCACCCCCTCTGGTGTCTGGTTTTCACTTTCTTCAACTACTTGTTCTTCCCCTGTGGTCCTTTTCTTGGGTTCATCTTTTGGCTCTGCCAAGGTGTATGATTTTTGTTTCTTAAGCCATGGGGGAAGGAAACGAGAAATACTCTTGCTTTCAAGTGAAGCTTTTTGCTTCTTTGGGCTACTTGGATTACTTTGGCTAGTTGGTGCTGGGACAGAATCTTGAGCTTCCTCAGAGGATGCTTCCTTGGGCTTTGAATTTTCTGGAGTCTCTGATGCTTCTTCAGGCTTGTCCTTGGCTTTGTCTGGTCCCAGCTGCTCAGAATCTCTCTTTACTTCGGTCTCTGAACCAACTTCAGTTGTCATTTTCACAACTGACACTAAGAGAAGCAATAAAAAACAGTTTTGTTATATATAGTATCACTGCTTTTACTGACTAATTATTTGCAGTAACCTCAAAACTCGAAACTTATCAGGGTTAAAGAAATACTTCTTTTCATATTCTCAGTTCAAAAGTAAAACCAGTAAGCTAAACCTTAGTGCTCGGCAAATAAAGACTTTCAACACACATAACTGGACACACAGATCTAATAGTTCCCCACTACTTAATAAAAAATTAAGTGTGCTCACTGAAATGCATTTGTTTTCTTAGAAGCTACTCCTAAGGATAATGGCCAAGATTATTTCACAAGAGACTTCAGTTGTCTTTCTGCTGAGCAATTTGACTGCCCCAGAAACCGAAATTTCAGAAGAATGTCCACCTTCTCTACCAAACCTAGCAAGTACAACCTCCTTAATACCCAGTCAACTGGAAACCTGTTTAGATCACAAGGCAGCAGCAATATTTTGCCTCCAGGTTTCCAAAGCACAATCACAGGCAGTCAGAAATAGTTAAACCGAGCCCTTCCCAAGAAGGAAAAAAGAAAAATTAAGGAAGCTAGTAGATACCTAAATATATAAGAGAAGCCATTCTACCAAAAGAAATTAACAATACTGAGCCAAAGGAAACAATCTTGACAGCTATCTTACAAAGAAGGTTGGACACAGGAGCCTTGAACTATCTACAGGCAAATTCATATTAAACAAGCATCCTGAGACCAAAAGTAGCTACATGTTGTGGGTGTTTCTTTGTTCATCACTTAGCATTTCACTACCTAAAACAAAAACATTCCCCAACAGGGAAATTAAAGGAAAAGTTAGTATTTTTATTGGCACATTACAGATTTCTGAACATATTTCAAGCTTAAAAATTACCATTATATAGCCATTTCTATAGCCTTTTATATAATGAACCTGTGAAAAGTTATATACAGTCAACCCTCTCTACCTCATGCTTCTCCTCTCACAACTTCATTTCTTTGCAAGATGGTTTTCCCCACAATTGCAGAGGTCTGTTTCGTGGGGCATTTGCAACTGCACCTGCTGGAACTGACACTCATGAATATTCAAAGTAGACAGCTGTGAATATTCAAACTAGCCTTGCCCACTGTGCCACATGGACCGCTGGCACACTGCTCTGCCCTGCTCCGCTTGGAGTGGAGAGCCAGCAGTCCACTCACCCCACACTGCTTGGAGTGAAGGGGTGCCCTCTGCCCACTCCACTCAGAGCAAAGAGGCTGCGGTCTGCTGGCCAGTGCACCACGGCGCTGGCAAAGCTGTTGTTGTTGAGGCTTCTTGGAGCAGTGGGGGAACTCTGCTCTGATATCAGTGATGTGCTCCCCTCCATTCCCCCAGGCTGTGCTCAACAGCCAGCAAGCAACTCAGGGTGCACTTCCCAGCAGGAAGCTGGTGCTGTGCTAACAAACAGTCACACCGCCTTGTTTCACTTGCAAGAGCCTGGCACAGCTATGATCAGTGGCTGTGTCCGTTCTCCCCCCAACTCCTATCAGGAGTCCCAGCAGCGGGAAGGCTGGGCTGGTGTCCTGGGGCCAGCCCCAGCATTGCATTGCTTCCATGGTGCCGTGGGCTCAGGGACCCGTTTGTCATGACTTCTGGGACTCCCCAGGCATGGATGGGGCAGAGGAGACCCCCTTTGCTCCCCTGACAGCTCACATCACACGAGGAGCTTCTGTAAATGCCCTGCAGCTGCTCCAGAGCTAAGGAGGGGAAGAAATGGGAGGCAAATTTGCATATTATTGAGCTGCCTATCAACACAGACGGAGGGCTTTGTGGATGGGGAGCCAGACCCACGGTACCACAAAAAAAGAGGGTCAACTGTATATATATCCTCTTAGATATAATTTTTGTATTTCTTTATGTGTAATCTCTTTTATACAAATATACCATTGTATCAAGAAGTAGTTACCTGAACAAAAGACATCTACAGAATGCTAGCGGGCACATGTGGGCATAACCAATCAAGAGCTGTGAAAGATCAACTCCGTCTCCCAAAAGACAACTCTGACTAATCCAACTCTACTCCACATCCTAAGAAATTACTCCAACCAATCAAGATTTTATCCTCTAGTATCTGGGGGCAGACTAAGTCCAGTCAACCGCAACCAGGTTGAGCCCATGACATTTGGACGCCAAGCTCCTGGTGCCGTTAACCTTGCCCTGCTGTTTCACTTAATTTTGTTTAATAATTATTTACTTAAATAGAGTGAGACTCTCCCATTTTTAACAAAGCTGTCTTTGTCAAAACTTCTGCTGATCAGAGAATAACAATCCATGTTGCTTAATAAATTCATAAGGGAAGTTTCATTATTAACAGATTGTGATTGTTCTCATGCATCTCTAAGAACTAATTCCTTCTCAGAAAGTAGCTAAAACAATTTCAGAAAACTTGATAAACAAATTGTCAAAGTTATTACAAGAAAACCACTGTATTTTCTGCATGCCTTTTTTTACTTTACAAAATATGCAGAAATGCATGAAATACATGTACAAACTAAAAAAAATCATTATATACCGGCCTCAAAATTAAGATCGTGTTTTGATTCCATAGTCAAAAAGAAGACACCTCCAGAAAATTTAGAACAGAGCAAAATAAATCACCCTGTATATACTTGTCTAGGATACTGTTCTAACAACAAAAGAAACAGCATAGTAAGTTCACACATATTAGTCAACTAAATTTAGACAGGCAGTGCATGGTACAAACTAGCTTAGTGTGAACCAAGAAAGGTTCTGCATCTCTGTGTGACAGGTTTTCATAGACAAAGTTTTAGTTAAAAGGAGAACTTGGCTTTGTACTACAGAAACAAGGAAAACTTGCTACAGCCCCTACTCTGTCTGAATAGGTCTGTCCATGTCCACTTAATGCCTTCCTTCAATGCCCGCAGCAGGAGGTGGTTTCACTCACGAGCTCAATTTCCTATAAGCTTCTTTCCAGGGAGGGGAGAAATAAGGAATAAAGAGGAAAAACATACAAAACAAACCTGTCTGCTAAGCCTGTTTATTTCCTTGTGTTCCTAGTAGTTTCTGAATTAACTGGGAAGAGGTGGATGAACTTACTGAACAAGGGCACCAACCAAGGGTGTAAGGAATAGCCTTCTTGAAAGGCTGCCTTCTCTACCACATAAGCTTGACACATCTTTTTTGTAGAGTTGCATCTTAGTACAAATAAGGCACCCCTAAGAAACAGAAAATTGCATCTACCTGCCCTCTCCATATTTCAATGCTCTGTCAGATTATCCATTTTTGCAGTTCACAATAAAAAAGAGGTAGGAGGGACAAAACACTGGAGTTCTGCCATTAGCCTATCATTGCACTTTATAAAGCCTCTGATGTTACTTTATAGCCGAGCAGATCAAGTAACCAAGTTTTCTAGAAATGGCTTTTCTCTGATCCCCCTCCTGCACTGAGAGCAGAGATATCACTAGACCTCACCCAGCCCTGCATCCAAGAGCCAACAATGCATCAGTTAGAAAATTAAGATAAGCAGTACACAGCATTTGTCTCAGATTTGGAAGAAATAAATCAAGATTTATTGAAGAATTTTAGAGTTCTAAAATTCAACATCTTATTTTCATCTCCTATCTCCAAGTAACACTCTCATTTGCTCTTACTACATAGCATTAAGCACACTACATATTGTTGCCCCTATAGTTTTTTAACTTCTGGAACAGTTGCACAGCAGGGTAGGGTTCTCCTCATCTCACCTTTTTTGTATTTCAGGGTAACACTGAATTTGTATTACATTTTGAATTGAGAAAGAAGAGTAAGAATCTTGCAGCCAGAGTAGAGAAAGAATCATAGGGAGATGCTCAGATAGAAGGATTACCAATGTCTGAACAGAGCAAAAAGAAAACCTTGGTAGATATTGCAACTGACATTACACCCATACACATTAAACCACAAGTGATACTATCATATCTTTTACAATCCTCTGGAAAACTCTGGCTCATGCAGATTGAATGTCTGCCCAAACTGCAGGGGCAAAGGTAGGGCTAGGATAGCAAAAAATACTGGAAAAAACTTCACAGCTGCTGATGAGAAAGTGAGTTGTTAAAATAAGTCTTGCTTTTACAGGGAGCACATGATCTGCCCTAATCATAACTCTACTAACTTCCCCAAGCAATTGTGCTGACCAGGAAGCAACTGAAGACAGCAGGTATTCCCTCTCCCCTCCATTCATCCCTTTCTCTCCCTTTTTGTTCCACCAAGAAGAAACTAATCCTGGCCAGAGTTCACGCCTGAAAGCTGAACAGAACACTAAATTATTTCCTTACCACCCTTTCCTCTCAAGTATATAGATAGGTCAGTTCACAGAATATTCCGAGTTGGAAGGGACCCACAAGGATCACTGAGTTCAACTCTGAAACGGCACCACTGCCTCCCCAGCAGGGATTGAGCTCCCGTCTCCCTGGTGAGAGGCGGGGACACTCACCACTGTACTGAAGTGGATTTCGATTGGTTGGTACCTTTCTTCCAGTTCCCAGCAAAAATTCTTGAAATGTAGTTTTCTGACCAGAATGATTCCTGCCACCATAGAAAAACTAGAAGCAGAAGGCATATCAAGTAAAACAAAGTTTAAAAAAAAAAAAAAGAGTAGCTCAAAGACTACAGACAACATCAAACTAAAACAAAGTGCAGTGAAATAAAGCTTTCTATGATGATCCATATTTTAATCCACTGCTTCTATTACAGCATTTCTTATTTATCAGCATAGGTAATCAAATTCAAATCCTTTTCCCATAAATTTCTGGATCTCATTTTACTTATTTTCTGACGATATAAAAGTAGATAGTCTTAAGCTTTTCTTACTTTTTTCACTCTGTCACTAAAAGTTATAGCAAACCCAAGAAATAAAAATTCCTTTGACAGTTATATCTCCATAAGTCTACTAGGACTCAAAGCAATCATCATGTCATAGAAGCAAAAAGAAAAAAAACCCAACCTATTTCTACTAAAATAAGTTACAGCTCAGTGCACTAAAAGCCAACGTGTGTCTGTGGAAATCATGTAACTTTTGTAGATAATTTTATTAATAATTTATTTTTAAAATCCTTATCTTCATAAATGTTCCAAATATTTAAGCTCACATGGGGTACACATAAAAAACCAGAAAAGATAGCCAAGAAAATCTCTAACATCAGAAAAAATAAAGATGAAAACCTGACACAAGGTCATACATACTTCAATTGTTTAAAACAAAGCAAGAAAAGCTCCCAATAAAGTTGTTTATTTCTTGTCATATTACCGATCTGAAGCACAGCAGAAGACTGCCCTGCATTTCACAATTCCTTAGGACACATCACTTAAGAACAACATGCTTCCTGCTTTTAACACAAGATTTCTTGATATAAAAGCCACACAGAAGTTAAATACTAGCTGGAACGGCCATTCATTTGTTAGAGTTTAAAGGAGTCTGGTTTAACCAGTGGGGACCTGAGGAATTTGGTACTACACCCAGAATATTGTTTTCCCAAGCATAAATAAATTCTTTTCAGAAGTGTACAAAAATTTGTATTTCAAATTAGGCGGAATGTACTAAGATTTTAGACTTATTACATTTTAAAACTTTTTATAACCAGTATATAAAAAAGAAAACAGAAGGCATCCCATAGTTCTGTGCAGCATCGTTTTGCTGATAGTGTCAATATAACCAGCATACATTCTACTAGCAGACAAAGTAAAATGTAAATCCAAGTTCTCTTTTTAGTCACTGTTTAGATGGATTACTACCATTGCAAAGACACGGAGCACATGAACAGAAAGGAATAAATTAACTCAAGAATGCAGTTTTCAATTTTGATATCCTTAAGAAAGCAATAATTTCTTCATGATATTTTTGATATCATTAAGAAAGAATGACTTAATTACATCAACCTGCAATGTTTACATCATATGCCTCCCAATTAAATATTGTTCTGTGAACCAAGTATCAACCCCATAAAGCCCCAGTTCTCCCACAGGAACTTGCACCTCTGTCTATATTTATAAAGATACAGAACTGTATATACACACAAATGTATACTTTGAAATTTGAATCTAACAAATTGGATTACATTCAACAGTTTAGTAAGCTACTGAAAATGACAAAAAAAAATTACAACACGAATCCCAGAGGGATTACACGCACAAAATCTAATCATCACTTTTTGAAGATTATTCAATGATCTCTATCAATTGAACCCCAACCGAGGCATTTACACCCTGAATGTGACAAGGACCTCCAGTTTCAGTTTGCTCCTTCTCTGATCACCATGCACAAAAATCAAGGTTAACTGCATAAGCTGAAGAGACAGACTGCAGAGTCGGCTTTTTTGTGAGTCCCTGCAGTAGCCACAGGGCAGACACCTGTCAGAGTCCATTGGCTTCCCAGGCTGCAACAAGGCCGCCAGCGCCTGAACTGATCTCATGCTGTCTTCTTCATAGACTTGAAGGTAACACACTGCTAAACAGACTACCAAGAACAAACCTATAAAGCCAAAATATACCCCCAAATTCCTTCTTTTAAAGCTTCATGGAGAAGCTTTAAGCAATAATCTAGGTGACTAGACAACTTAACCTGTGTTATGATTCAGACTTTTGCCTTTGTAATAATATCTCTTACTAAAAATATTTTTCGCCAAATGTAAGCCAAGTAAAAGAATCACCCTTTGTCCTCATGGTTCTGCTTCAGCTTTCTCCTAAACTGGAAGCTGTTTCAAAAGGAGGTAACCAGGTGAGCAAGCTGACACTGCCAGTCTGTATATTGGTCAGCAGGTGGTGCCATAATAACTCTAAAAATCAGTAGCATGTTTCAAAGGTAAAACTTGAAACACCAAAATACAGTATTCCAATTTCAAGTATATTTCCCAAATTATAACAAGTAATTGAATGCTTTCATGTAAGTATAAATATAAGTATTAATATAATGTATTTTAACAAATATAACTTCAGAGCCAGACAGTGCTTGACAATAACTAATTAGTAGATTAGTGCATATAAATATACACACATATTCACAAAACATCTAAGCTGATCTCCAAGGGCAGAAATGGCACAAAAATGTGTTTTCCCAAAAGATTTTACATATCTATCAAATCTAGTTTCCAGGGAATTCCAGGCACATCACAGTGGCCAGTAGCCCCAGAGTTAATAGCAACTATATTCAAACATCCTTTTATGTAGACCAGTGAGTATGTAGACTATCATATCATCTTATGATGATCTCATTTGCAAACATGCAACATTCCTCTTCCAAATACATTCTTATCTCTTTATTAATACTGAAATATCATTAAGACTTCAGAACTTATTTTTATATTGCAAGAAAGTTATTGTAAATGCGTATTCCTTGCAATACCCAGAATATACAGGACTCATCGGAAAAACACTGACAGGTTCCTTCATAGGACGGTTAGAACTCAAAAGGTAGTTCTGAAACAATAATGCAAGACAAGTACTGGAGTAATTCTAAAGATTGCTGTGAAGAGAAAGGAAAAACAAAATCAAGTATATTTCCACAGCAGATGTAATGCGACAGAGAAAAATACTTCCATCTAGAATTACAAGGTGACTCTATGCAGTCTAGATAGAGTATTTTCACAATAAAACTATTATGCTGACAAATTTCTTTAAAGCAACTCTAGGGAAGCCACCTCAACTCCTTGTAAACTCAAATTAGCAACCAGGAACATTTCTCATTATCGTTATTCCTGTTAAAGCAGCACAACACATACCTATTACAGTTATACCTCCTCCATTGCGAGGAAAGGGACAGGCCAAAGGCATCATGAAACATTAATCTTGCAAAGAACTGCAGGTCGTTAATATGCATGCAGGCCACGCCCATTGCTCCATCCCCCGGAACTCCCGAGCTCTGCAGACAATTCTCTGCTCCTTCTCCTTGTCTCCCTCGGCATAAGCGACCAAAGAGAACCATTTCTGAGCAGCTGCTGAGACCGTGTGTGTTCCCAGCGCAAACTCCGCACCGCTGCTCCCCCCTCCCCAGCCCGGCCCGGACCCGCTGCTCACGCCGTCCCGCGCGCACTTGTGCTGCCACTGCGGTGGGGAAGGGGTGTCCCTTAGCTCTGGTCAGCATTCTTGGAGCCTGGAAAAACCTTAACTTTGCAACATTGAGACACCCCGTGTGCTTATGGCGGGGCGGGCGCTTCGNGCAGGACTGTAAACTCAAGGCTGCGCCGGAGAAACCTCGAGCCCTCCCTCCGTCCCCTTCCCGGGGGAGCCGGGCCTGGGGCGGGCCCATCCCGCCTCACAGGGAGAGTCAGCCCTGCCCTTCAGCAAAGCAGAAGCAGAGCGCATGCGCTGTCTATCAAATATCGCAGATCCGGGGAGCTGGACTGCGAAAAAATTGCTTCGCAAATGGGCGAGGTCATGAAGGAGAAGTCGTGATACTTATAACTCAACTGCACCATCTTTCCAGAAAGCACCTGCTGAAGACCTATATGCAACTTTAAAGGCTTAGTTTTAACAGCGAAGTCAGTTGAGGGGATACTTCTGATTTTTCCAGAAAGGGAATACGTATATGTAATACTACCAGATATGAAAGTGAGAATTCTTTAAACACTATTTTGTTAAAATTTCTCTTGATATTTGGTAGCAGTATAAATATGTATAATAAAACGTAAAAAATAATATCAGAAAGTGTTGTTTCCCAAGCTAAATGAAATACATTGAAAAATGCATCATCTGTGTAATGAGATGCAAAGCTCAACCCCAAAGCTTTCAACAAAATCAGAACACAAATAACTTTCTAGTATTCCACGAGCCAAGTTGTGATGCCCACATTGAAATATGAGATTACATTTCAGCAGATACACATCCTGCAGCTCTCTTAGTGCTATCTACACCATATCCAGAGATAACTAAACTATTGGTCCTGTATTTTCAATCTACAAATATGCTGCTGTATCAAGGCAAAAAATAAGTCTCAAAGAACAATTTAATTTAAATCAAGAAATCTTTGCCAGAGTACATATTCACAAATATAATTTATCAAAGTAGCTTTGTACTGTTCCTCAGCTTAAAAAAAAAAGTTGCAGCCTGATGAGAATCCAAGTAATTTTGAAAATTTGTAGTGTACAAGAGGACCCCGCCCAGGACTCGACACTGCTAGAGAAGGACATGCTCAAGTGGAAAAATGGGATTTAGTTCCAAATTCATTCCAGCAGCCAGAAAATGAACATGGGTCAAGAGACAGCTCTGTTTTCCTGTTATCTGTCCAATGACCTATGAACAACAGTTTTTGAGAAAAATCTCCACCCTATTTTTAAAATCAACTTTGCAAGTTAAGAATGGGTTTTAAGCATTCGCATTAAACCCTCAAGTTAACCAACATTTTAGAGATTGAAACTAGCAGTGAGCAGTCATTTGTTCCAAGCAATGCTATCCCTCCAACCTCCATTCCTAGCCTTCCACTCTGTCACCTCACCAAATGTTTGTTTCTCTAACAGTACCACAATTTCACCAAAGCACAGGCAAACAATGTCTTTCAACTCTTCTTAAAGAAACTGGGGAGCAGGGAGAGGGAGGTTGACAATGACAACCCTACTTGGGTGCTGTAAATTATTTACCTTATTCTGATTTGGAGGTGATTGATTTTTAGATGCCACAATAAAAAAAATCCTGTTTCAACTTTCAGTCTTTTTATTCAATGTATTGGCAAGACTAAAACCAGTTTATTTTTATACTGACAACATTAAGTTCACTCTTGCATACTGTGTGCTTCCAAGGCACTTACAATAACATGGGTATTGCCAACTTGGTAAAAAATAATGTACTAGTATTTTTGTACTGCAAACTGAGCGGCCTCAGTGTAATAAGGTTCCCAGATGCTGAAATTCCAGATGCACATCATTGTTTTGACAAGTATCTATTTCCTCTTCAGTGGAAGTCATATAGAGAATTATTACCATCTCACGCGTTTAGGAAATGTATAACAGCACACAAAAAGAAATCTCTGCATTCAACGTCAGGAAGAAGAAAGCAACTGATCTGTGTGTTTGGTAGCAACAGACCTGTACAAGCACATTTAAAAGTCACATCCATAAGTAGATATAGCCATTAACTTTATTTCACCAGTGCATTCAGGCTGAATATCATACAGATGTGGACACTACTGAGATCACATTCAAAATGTTAGCTTTTTATTTCAGCTAATCCAATTTAGGAACAATGGCTAGAAACCAATTTAAAAATGCATTAAGACAGTTTGCTCTGTCATGTACAAAACTATTTCAATAGATGAGTGTTTTTACAAAGCTTTAGGGTGTAAACATAACCACAAAAGTCTATTTTTTGACAGCAACATCAGTTCTGTATTTCCACTTTAAAGGGGACTTTGTTTTTGCTATTGTCTAATACAGTCGGGTCTCCTATATCACGGACTCACAGTCTTAATCGGGGTCCATGAAGCCCTACTTCTGCATTGAATGGCAGCTGCGTCGCTGCCGCCACCCACGCCGCCACCCGCACCACCACCGCAGCAGGTCGCGCATGCGCAGTTGCAAAAACGGGTCTCTTTCGTCGCTAAAAAAATCATGCTGCTAAGATCTGAAGCCACAATACGGGGGGCGCAAAGTGCAAGAAGGCCAACTGTATAAGCATCATACAGGGTACAGTTCTCTCTAGCAAGCCACTTTAACAATACTGGTTGATACTTGCCATTATCAAGGAAAACTGAGTTGGAAAAAGGGACAATAAAATTACAAACCCTTTTGTACACAGGACAGGTGCAGAATCTTCTCCTGTTACTGTATTTTTGGTGTTTATTTTCCTGAATCAGGATGCAAGTTGAAATACAAAAATTCACACTGCCACCACTCCCCACCAATAATGAAGTCAGTTTCAAATACTCAATTAAATGGCATCCCTGACAGTTAAACAAGCTTAGTCCAAATTCCAAATTCACGCAAAGTTCCAAGCTATATGGTGATGTACCTCGGGACTTCTGTGTTTAAATTGCAGCAGTCTCTTTGGTGGTTATGTTCCTTCAGCTGTTGATGGACATGCAGAGATCTTAATGCACATGCAAGAAAGGAAACCCAGGCTACTAACTGTATGGCATATTTAAAAAAAAAAAAAAAAGCCCAAATCAGAACGACTATCACAGATTAAAAATAAATCAAAACCAGGATAATTCTAAATTCCTGCTGCAATGAATAAATGTTACTCCATATTCCCTGACTGCTATCCCACATTCCTCCAACCTCAACCTCTTGTGTTGGTATTTTAATTTTTATGTTTGCAACGAGCACAAGGTAACTAAGGGTTTCATGCGCTACTGGAACAGAAGTATTCCCTTGAAAAAGCAGAATCAATTTGCTCAGTATTTCCCATCTACACCTCAAATTACATGTAAAGCAGAACACTGCAAACTATTTCTTACATACTTATGTTTACTGGAATATATAACAAAGAACTGAAACAACAGATAATAATGCTTGTCAAAAAATTACGCATCTACTGCTCCTGTGGGAGTTAGCTCTGCCAATTCCAAGCAACAAAAAGCAGTGGAGATGCCTCTTTGCTGAGCAAATAAAACTGGCAGCCAAAACTTCATCGCTCCCATGGGCTCTTCTGAATGCTGGTACTTGATGGGAAGAGTGAAAACACGAGCAACTTTCTAAAAGTTTCCTACTTTTCATGGCAGCGCCTTCACAACTAACAACACTGCAACCACTGCCACATCTCCAGGCTAGACAAAGTGAAATGAGCCTACTTCATTTATGAATCTAGAGGTCAGAAACAAGTCGAACAGAAAAAAAAAAAATAGGGCACAAGATAATGCTAATAATGCTGGGTTTATGCCTGGACATCAGCACTTAACATGTTTATTAGTCATCTAAGTGCTTTAGCTGTTTTGTGCTTTTTGGAAGGACATTCCCAGCATGAAAGACTAATATAAAACAGATAACAGGATATGCACAGAAGTCCCAAGGGAGTAACTATTTAAACAAAGTTTTCTTTGGAGAGTTAGGGAATGACAACAGATAAGAAAGATTTAAAAGAATAATTCACTTGTGAATAGGAAGAAAAAGGTGGGGAGGAGCATTTGGAACTGTCCTGTAGACAAGGAAAAAACATTGACTTGCCAAACCACAACCGCAATGATATTCCCATATAAATATAAGAATACACATCACAAGCTGCAGTTTACCAGAGCAGCCTCACCCATTGCAGAAAAGCCTTTTAATGACCGCATACAAACAGGGATGGTGTGTTATTACAGCAAGCTTTAAGGACAAATTAAGTAGAGGCTTTATTCCGCTTTCTTGTGCTACATTCTCAGTTCTCATTCTGTACACACAGATAAGTTTCAAAGCTTCAAAATGGTCCTATACAAACAAATTCAAGTTGACAACAACTTATCTTACAATTTCATTACACAAACA
The DNA here is from genome assembly GCA_013390025.1 of Pitta sordida. Taxonomy (NCBI): domain Eukaryota; kingdom Metazoa; phylum Chordata; class Aves; order Passeriformes; family Pittidae; genus Pitta; species Pitta sordida. The sequence goes on from WEKX01006587.1 coordinate 15,809, forward strand.
CATACAGCATGACATGAACGCCATGTCAAAGACCTGTTTGAATGAAACTCCCAGTGTCATTGGCTTGGTGGTTTCTCTGTCTCCTTTTGGCTTCAGTAGTTTAGGTGCTGACTGAAGAAATGCTTGAAAGCATATTTACCCTGCTGTTCTGTATGTTTCTCTAGCATTAAATGTGAAATCCAAGATCATGTTTGAACTCAGAGTCATGGATTTCCTCCACACTATCTGAATTTTCCTAAGCCCCTAAGGACTTTGAAATAGTCAAGTCTCCTATATGATGCACCCGTGGTATATGATGCACCCGCGGTCTTAATTGGGGTCCGCGAAGCCCTACTTCCATGTTGAATGGCAGCCGTGCTGCTGCTCACACCACCGCTGCCGCCTGCAGGTCGCGCGTGCCGAGTTGCGAAAACGGGTCTCCTTCATCACTAAAAAATCATGCCGCTAAGATCTGAAGCCGCAATATGGAGGGTGCGAAGTGCAAGAGGGTCAACTGTATACAGCAATAAGAAAGGGAAAATTGGTACAAGCATAAGAAAAGACTCAACTAATTTTTTTTTTGACCATGGTATCCTGGTTAACAACTGGATCTTTTTGCAAGGCCATATTCCTATGTGGAAGCAATAGAAAGCATATATTAACAAAAAAGACAAGAGACTCAGTCCTGTTTAAAATTACATGTTCATTCAGAAATCAAGATGACTTGATGAGCTCCTAAAGTGAGATGCCAGACTAAGGACTGCAGCTCTGGTCTTGATGTGTGCTAGTCTCAGAAATCTGCCTAAACATATGAACCTCAACAAATAAAACCATGAAAACTAGCACTTGAAAACCGTATGTATCTGGCTCTGTGTTAAAACAGGTGAAATACATTCATGTGACAAACTTGATTTTTAGGAAACAGTACGAATATCAAGCAGATTAACACCTAAAATTCACTAACAAGTGGATATAAACACTAACTAAAAGGGAAGGACTGATGTTATAAGCTCTCAACTATCTCTTCCTTGCTTCCCTTTATTATAAATAAAAAAAAACAAAGTAAAGACACTACTGGAAAGGGAGGAGTAAAAAAAAAAAAAAAAAAAGGAGTGGGGGAGGGAAGGAGAAAACAGGAAACAGATACTGAAGACAAAACAGGAAAGAAAGTCATGATCTGTCTAATAGCCAAAAAACTGCAGAGAGGCCAGAGAGGGGGGCAGGGTGGGAAGACACCAACATCCCATGACAGGCTAAGTTATATTGGAGATGTTATTGGTCAGCCCACAAAAAAACTCAACTATTGGACTTCCAAGTACTAGGCCACAGGAGAACAGCAACTCTATGCTCCTTACTTCTAGGACTCTTCCAGTAGCTTCTTCATATTTGTATTTATTTCCTGACAAGTTTCAAGACTTGTTCCTCTATTGCAAGACTTAAACAGAGTACTCCTTCCGTTGCATTTTATTATCTGTATTTACTTTTGAGCAGCAAAAGCTTGGTTTGGATTGTCTAATGAATTAAGTGAAACGTTGTACTTTCTGGAAAAACTGGGTTATTTTCCCTCCAAATCTATAAAATTACAGAACTCTGAGTAGTTAAGGACATGTAGAAAAACAGAAAATTAAGTGTTTTGATTCAATTCAACCCCAAGATTAGAGGCACAATCAACAATCAAACTACATCTTTGGCATACCAATTCTTAGACAGTAGGCTTCTTTCTGGTATTAAAACACATTATGAACTATACCCCATCTGCTTTTGTTCAAGAATTCAAAGACCGAACACCTGTGCAAAATATCTGAAGATGAGGTAAGTTTTTTGTGGTAGTTATAAAACTGCCTCATCTATAAGAATACTCTGATTGTAGCAAAAAATAATTTTACAGCTTGAGAAACAAGCTCTATGAAGATAAAGTGCCACACAAGACATGCTCACTGAGCCAGCCATAGAACCAAACCAACCAAAAAACCAAAAAAAGTAATTTTCAAGGCCTCTGTTCTTAAATATTGCCATCATATACTTCTAAGAGTTCCATGTAAGGAGACAATATTTTAGTCTTCTGCTTATTTTCAGTTACTACCCAGAGGTCACTTTCTCTCCAAAGATATAGGGGTGATGGTCCACAGGGGAAGTTTAGTTTTCCTTAGACCACAGCAATACTTCTCAACTTAATATAGAAAAGAGTGGAGACAACTCTTTTTGGCCTGTTTACAGTATGAGATCCTCCAGACACATACAAAAGTTTATCACATGTACATAGTGTCAGAACTGGTTTATGCAGGAGTTAGGAAACCCACAAAGTTATGAAATGAGCTTTTTTACTTTGAAAATTATAAACCAGACTAGAAGTATTCCCGGTTCAATTTCTATGGAAAACTATTACACACACTAAAAGTTAGTGTGCATCAAGTGATACACCAGTTTTGTGTTGAATATTCCAAGCTAATTCATGCTATATGGTATCACTAATAATCTAAGGTCCAATTCAAGCCTGGAGGAGACAGACAACACTAGCCATACATCCCAATTCAACAGAATTATACTCCATCACAATTATGCAAAATTAACCAAATTCTCATCAAGTGAAGAATTTTGTGTTGGTGGATATCTTTTATGAAATACTCTCACCACATAACTCCCTGCAATTTAATTACTCGCCATGACCACACTTGCACAGAAAAAAATCAACACTTTAAGCAAAATGAATATCCAGTCTTTTTTCTGCAAAGAAAAACTGTGGCATTTCTCATGCCAATTAAAACAATGTTTCATTGTCTTTAACAAAGGAGAATGAATTCTAGACTGCATATGTCTACAGAATACACTGCAACACTTGTGATAAAGATTTTAAATATTAAAGTAAACCTACTGGAAAAGGGAAACAGAAAATGAAACTGAAGACATTCCCTTTAAGATATACAGACAAGTGATACAGCACACTTGGTGTTACTGCTAAATAAGAGTTTCAAACTGATGAAGAGACAAAATGGGGTTTTTTGCCTCACAAAGGTCATAAGAACCAAAATATTGTACTGTACTTTACATGAAACGTAAAGTATGCCAAACTATTAAAAAAGAGTTCAAAAAAAGCTGCTAAGTTATTTATACAACTCTTATTGTGAAAATGCGTTACCAGCTTGCGTTATTCCATGCTGAGACGCATATTTAAGCCTTTTAAAAATACAGTCTAACAATCGTAAGACATTTAGATGGAAATGGTGGAGAAAGAATTACGTTGGAGCACAAGGCTCCACAATCCCATAACAGGAAACAGATTCCCTAAAACTCCCAGGAGATAGCAACAAGGCTGTTTTAAGCTATGATGTGTAGGCTTCATCATTTGCATTAAGTTGAAACCCTTCTTACTTCATATGAGTTTCACATATAAGCATCCCTTTCATCCTCTTTTCTTCTCCCTCCCTTCTTTTACCTTCACTTAATCTTACTTGCTTTTTTTAGAATCTTCCTGATTATCAATTAAGTACGTCTTCCACTCTTAATTCCATCACCATTGCTAGAAAGCCAGAGTGCCAAACTGTGTCAAAAGCCTGGCTTATATCCAGTTAAACAACTCGACTGAACAAAAAGAACAAACAATTCAATATGCAAGCTGGATTTTTCTTTCCAATTGTAACCACAGAAAAACAAGCAAAATAAGCTGTTCACAGAATTATGTGAATGCCATTATTTGCCAACTGATAAAAAAAAAAATTATATGTAGTACTTGAAAGCTGTTCAACTGACAAATTAAGCCAACAGCAAATACATAGTATATAGTATTATGTGTATTAAGCAGCTTCCAAAATAGAGAATGCTTTTCCACAACTAATACTTTAATGAGAACCATACTGCTACCTAGTATTAGGAATTTACCTTTGCCCAAAGCAACTGGACATCAGTATAGAAAACATATCAAAGGTGTCCTGGGAGGTTGAGACAGATTCAGTTTTGCCTCTTCTGTGCATCTCAACACATGTTCTAGTTAGTGTTCTCAATATCCCCAGTCACTGGAGAAGTGACATATATTCTTAAAACAAAGAGATTATAAAATCTGGCGATGTTAAAAACCACCAGATTTTTCTGTTCTCATCTCTCAGGGTATCTTTTAAAAAGTGTGCATTGATTACGTTCTTGATCCATAGCCTATGAAGACCTCTGCATTCTCCAACTGGAAGGATTAGAGGCATCAAAAATTAATACGTACAAGACTTCCTTTCATAGGCAGTCTCTTCAAGAATAACTCCTGATTAATGGAGATGAAAGTGGAAATAGTGAATAGTTCTAATTCACCTGACAAAAAACCTAAGGCAAAGCCTGTGTAGAAGAAAAGGATTGTATGCTCTATTGACGTTGTCGGTGACCTCCTTCAGGCTGTCATGGCTGGGATGAATAGCCTAAATCACCAATCCATTTTATGACTGCTCAATCTTAGCCAGGGTTTAAGCACCATGCTGTGCTACACAGGATACACTAATCTTAGTATACGTTAAGATACACAGAGAACTGCAATCTGCTCATGCCCAGTAGACAAAGAATATCCCTCATCTCCACTCTGATTGAGGGCTGTGCTTATTTAAAGAGCTACTTTTCCATTTCAAAGAATAAAGTTTCAGCAAAAATATGTATGTATTGTTCATTACTCAACTCAGAGCAGGGTCTACTGTTTGCAGACATCATGCAGAGGTGGTAGAAGCACTACATTCTTTCTTCTCTCAATTTTGACCATGATACGACTTTAACAATTGGCTCCAACCAACCTGTAGTAATCCTTTAGCATACGAAAATAAATATATCCTTCAGTAAATGAAAATAAACCCAGCAGGCACAAAAATCAGTTATCAGAAACAAAGTGTAAGAGGGGAAGATACTATTTGTCTTTTCAATAATTCTTAGCAGTACAGGCCTGAAGAAAGACTACTGAAGTCTCCTGGAAGATGTGGAATATTTCTTCTACTTAGTGCTTAATCCTTTCAGGAAATACATCAAGAATAAGAGGAATGCAAACAAATTTTAAGCAGCTCTGCTTTTTAGAGGGAAAAAATAGGTTATTTTGTTAGGAAATTACTATTTCTGTGCTTTTAAAATTCTTTCAGGCTGCTTTAGTTAGATACTCAACCAGATCTGACAATCAGTCTTAAAATGTTAAAATCTTTAAGTTAATTAATGAAATAAGCATAATACTCCATAAAGTCATTTGCTAAAAGTGTTCCAAGTTGTCATTTGAGACATCTGTGAAGCCCTTGTAAATTCTTAAGTCTAATCTTTCAAAAATAAAATGAGAGTTTTTTCTGAAAAGAATAACCAGGAATTACATACAAGTTCTATGTATGGCAAAGCAGCAAAAAATCCTCAAGGTTAGATGCCAACTTTAAGATACGTTCTAAAGAGAACCAGAACACAATATGGACCAAAACTGAAAAGTTGCATTTCTTAAACAACTAGAATAAGTACCTCGATGTATTGCCCATCCTACTCCTGAATCTGTTGCTGCATAGCCAGCCTTCATTGATTGAGTTTGACAATAAGGGGGTGAAAAACTTACCATGGCACTAAGTGCCACATCCAGTCTGTTCTTAAACACTTCCAGGGGCGATGACTGCACCACCTCCCTGGGCAGCCCATTCCAATGGCAAATCACTTTTTTAGTGAAGAATTTTTCGTTACATCCAGGCTAAACTTCCCCTGGCACAGCTTGAGACCGTGTCCTCTCATTATATCACTGTTTACCTAGAAGAAGAGATTGACCCCCAGCTGGCTACAACCTCCTTTCAGGTAATTGTAGATAGCAATAAAGTGTCTCATCCTCCTCTTCTCCAGGCTGAACAACCCCAGCTCCCTCAGTTGCTCTTCACAGGACTTCTGCTCCAGTCCCTTCACCATCCTTGTTGCCCATCTCCAGACACAAATATATGCTATAGATTCTACTAGGTTTGGTAGAAGCTTGACATGGATTTGTTTATTAGTACCAATATATCCAACTGAAGTTTGAGCTACCCCTCTTCTGAGTTTCATATTTGTGCCCAATTACCTATAGTCATGTCAATACTTAACAGGCTGCATTTAGACCGGTCCCAGTTTGGTTTTTTTTTTTCCTCTGGCAGCGAGGGTGTTAGCAGCTCCTGCCTGGGCCTCCGTCACTGCCATGGAAATCAGGGTCACACAGATAGAGACGTCTCTGTGAATACCATATTTGAGAAAGAAAAAAAACCACCTAGTAACAGAAAGTAGATGGCCAGGTCAGGACATGTGTAAGAAGCCGAAAGCTACGAAGGCCCCCCCCACGCCTACTAGAGAAGGGGTAGAAAGGATTCCAGGCATCTCACTGCTGCTCGTAGAATGGACCATAGTGAGCAGACTGACTGCCTGCGGGCCTATGGAATGGAGAGAGAGGGGCCAGCGATGCAGAATCCACCTGNTGATAAGGTTTTTTTCCATTTTTTTTTTCTCCAGAGAGGTTGTGGATGAATCTCTGGCATCCAGCCAGGGTCAAACCACAAGAAGACCTTAAGCAAAACTACATAGAGCCATGCAATGAACTAGCCTTAAGATTGGTAACTAATGAAGAGCATCAATACTTGACACACTTTTTTTGATCTAACCATATCACAACAAATGGTGCTGCTGAAGAACGTCAATTTCTTCCCCAACATTTATATTATAGCAAACAGGGTAACATCAGAACATGCATTCAGTCACTAGTGGGGTTCCACAGAGCTCCATCCTCATCCCAGCTCTCTTCAGTGTCTTCAATAATGACTTGGATACAGGACTCAAAGGAGGGGCTGTCAATTCCCTCAAGGGCAGAGAGACCTCAACAGATTAGACAGATGTGCAATCACCATATGAAGATTAACAAGGGCAAGTGCCAGATTCTGCATCTGGGATGGGGAACCCTGATGTGCATACAGACCAGGGAATGAAAAACTGAAGAGCAACACTGTGAAAAGGGACCTGTGGGTCTTAGCGAACAGCAAGTTGACTATGAGTCGGCAGTGGGCCGGCAGCCAGGAGGGTCAACCATATCCTGGGGAGCATCAGGCAAAGCATCGTCAGCTGGTTGAGGGAGAGGATTGTCCTGCTCCACTCTGGAGAGGCCTCATCTTGAGCATGGTATGCAGTATTCAGCACAATATAAGAAAGATATTAAGTCCATCAGAGAGCATCCAAAGGAGTGCCATGAGGATGGTGAAGGGTCTGGAGAGGAAGCCTCATGAAGAGTGGCTGAGGTCACTTGGTCTGTTCAGTCTGGAGGACACTGAGGGGAAACCTCATTGCAGTCTACAACTTCCTTATGAGGGGAAGCAGACGGGCAAGTATCTATCTCTTCACTCTTGTCACCAGTGACAGGAAGGACTCCTGGAATCAGCATGAAATTAAGTCAAAGGAGGTTTAGGTTAAATTTCAGGAAAAGGTTTTTCACCCAGAGTGTGGCTGAGCACTGGAACAGGCTACCCAGGGCAGTGGTTACAGCACCAAGCCTGGCAGAGTTCAAGAAGTATTTGGACCACACTCTCAAGCATATAAGTGTGATTCTTGGAGTGTCCTGTCAGAGCCTAAGAGTTGGACTTAGTCCACGAGTCCCTTCCAATTCAACACATTCCATGATTTCCCTTCTGAAAATCACAGATCTCTAGGGAATACGTGTTCTCACAGCTGCTTATCTCCAGTATCTCAAAGGAGCAAGTACTACTTTAGTACTCCTTCAGAAACTAACAGTAGTTAAAAAGGAAGAACTGTAAAACTCAGATATAACCATTACATTTTAGGGCCAGTACCCCAAGTTGCAGCCTGTTTGGTACTTCATCTGATTCCTTAGCTACATCAATAGCAGTTGCAGTCACATTTTTGACTGCAGAATAAACACATCCTAAAACCATCCAAAAATAGCACAGACTTCGCCACTGGAAGGAAAGTCTGTCAAACTTCATTTCCCTTACCTTTATGAAATTATAAAAATGTAATCAGCAAGGAAGTAATGAGACTAACTCTAGGCAGAAGTAAGAGTATTTTGACTGAAATCTTGAGTCAAAGGTGCAATTAGTGAGCTAACTGATTTATTTCCAGTATGAACATGAAGCATGACTACTACATAAAAAAACCGCACCATCCCCAAGCTTTAACCTAGATATCATCAGTGCCAAAGAAGATACAGCAAATTCCAATCCCCAAAGGATATGTTATGAATTCTCCGTATTTTTCTAACCTAAACTTCAGCAGAGCAAGGCTCTAACAAGCATTATCCTTTTCATATCTTATTTAAGTATAATAAATTGAGAGACTTTTCCTTAAATGCAGGGATTTTTTCTCATGTTTGAAATTACATGTGTACTTTCAGTGGGTGAAAAGTGAAAGAAAAAAAATATGACTACACTATTACTGCAGCAGACTCTCCATTCTGAAAGAGTCTCAGTGAACAGGATAGCTTTAAAAGATATGTTAACTCTGATTTCCCAGTTAGTGCCTTTCATGAAAATATCACATGAATATCCAACATATTTTGCTCAGGATCATGACCCCTCCAAGGAATCTTTTCATACAAATTCTGAATAGCATAGAAGTAAAGTGAACAACTTTGCCTACAAGGAAGTGCACGTAGTAGTTTCACCTTGCAAAAAAACTTCAAACAAGTCCCTTTTGTTATCAGAGCTGTGCAACTGGACAATGAATTTAAGACTGAATGTCAACAACCCTTTATTTTAAGACTGAATTTTCTTGACCTCAAACTACCCATTAAGATTTTTTTGGTGTATTCTTCCATATTAAATAGTTACAGCTAAATAAATCAAGAATCTAGCCAGTTTAGTGCTCTAGTCCAGTATGGGAGACCACATCGATTAAAGCCTCTGCTGGGAATATGCAATAAAATTTAATCTTTCCCAAAATAAATGTCAAAACACATTTTTAAACCATTACACTTTTCCATAACCTGAAGCATTTTAGATAAAAACAGTCAGCCCTCAAATTTCGTGATACCATGGGTCTTGTCCCTCGCCAGGAAGCCCTCTGTCCACATTGATAGGCAGCTCATTAATATGCAAATTTGCCCCACACCCTCCCAGCGCCCCCTCAACCCCAGCGTGCTCTAGCGCTGCTTCAACACCACCCTGCTGCGTGTTGGTGTTTGTGTCAGCACTTCCTGGCGCCCATGGCCAGCCCACAGTGGGAAAAACTCTTCTTCTGCCCAGCTGGGGATGTTGGTGCAGGGAGCCACCCGTGCTGCTG
>WEKX01006587.1:27396-44107 GCA_013390025.1 Pitta sordida
TCCTACCCCAAATCTGGTCAGAAATACCAATTTGCCTGGCTTATCCCCCACCCTGTTTTCCCTTTGTCTTCTGGTTGAAAACAGGAACATGAGATCTTTTGTAAGAGAAGGAGGGGTGGGGGGAGAAGGTTGCCTTGAAAATGATGCTTCTCACATCAAGCTCTGATCTTCTAGTTAATACATAAATCCTTTATATTCTTTACCTTTAGTTTGCCTTGCTTTTTCCTGTGACCAGTTTTATTTTCCAGGGTTTTTTTCCTCCAGGAGAGGTTGTGGGTGAATCTCTGGCATCCAGCCAGGGCCAAACCACAACAGTGGCAAAAGGTACTTCCTCTGCTTTAATGAGGCATTACAGAGTGAGCCCCGCTCTCAGGACTGTCCTCCAGATCTTATTAGGGGAGGGGGCGTGGCTATGGGCATGGCATACTTGAATACTTAGTGGCTTCACTATCCTTGCAGATTCCAGTACTCATGTGAAGAGGACCAGACCCAACAGGCCACGAGTAACGGGGGACTACTTTATATAGTAATGCTACAGTGGAAAGAAATCTTAAACAACTTAATTGAGAAAATCTGATATAAAAATGAATGGCTATAAATTTATGGACTAGGTATATTAAATACAAATGAAAGGGAGGAGGGGTAATAAATGAATTATATTTTTGGGCCACTTGCCCTAAAAGGTAACAGAATTAACAAACCAAAGCAACCTTTCAATGCCACTTGCAAACATCTTGAAATAGGTGATGTTTATTTTCAATTCTTGGTATCCCAGGAGACCTATTCCATGCCTTTAATAGCTAAATTCAAACATACAGACACTCACCAAAACTGAAACTAGGACTTTGTCAAATTACATTGTTGTCATAGTGCTCAGCATTTCCTTTATGCACCACTTTAATCTTCCACAATAGGAAAACAGAGACCCAATGTACTTTCTCTGCTGCTTTGAAGAGACAACTCTTTTTAGACACTCAAAGAATGTGTTCTGCACTCTCTCATAATTTAATCACTGTTAGTCATAGCAGTCCATTGTGAAAAATAATCCACTCATTTATTTTATCATCAGTGCACTCAAGCATGGCCAATTTACAAGCAACATAGTCACATGCATCAGCCACGAGAGATCCATTACAGAGCTCCTGGAAAGCCTGTGAACAAACAAGTTGCTTCCCTCTGATTATCCATAGGCTAAATCTAGAAGTCTGTCTTTCATCCTATTTTCAGAGGAGAAACAAAGGAAGGCCTTCAAGCAATAGTTCTAGTACGTACTTCAACACATGTTCATATACTTTAATATTAAACTTACTACTATTATCCTTATGCCAATAAGGCGTTCATGGAAGAAAATATCATTTTATTATCATCACAGCAACTCACATAGTGGCTCACGACATAAGCAGCATAGCTGTGCTGAGACATCAAAAGCACAGCTGGAAGAGTAGGAGCTGCAGAAGGTACACTGTGGGCTGTACAGCAATCAGAATTTGCCAAAAAGCACCCAGAACAATACACCTGCAAGCATTTAACAAGCCCTGCTCACAGTGTCAGGTTAATGAAGTCATGCAAGTAATAGCTTTGAGCTCTAAGAGATCCAGACATTTCTGATTCAAGAATTGTTGCTATGTATTAGCAGTTACAAACCAAAATTACAACATGAGTACACACTTGTTCTAGATGTTTGCACACACACATATGTATGCCATTCAGCATGGACAGGCTAGAATTGGGCAGAGAAGAACCTAACCAAGTTCAACAAACACTAGAGTCCCATACTTAGCAAGGAAAAACTGCATCAGTACAAGTTAGAAGCTGACCTGCAGCAGCTCCTAAGAGAAGGACCTGGGGGTCCTGGTAGACAATAAGCTGTCCAACAGCCAGCAGAGCAAATGCTATCCTAGGGTGCATTAGAAAGAGCGTTGCTAGCAGGTCAAGGGAAGCAATTCTGCCCTCTCAGCCCTAATGGGGCCACATCTGGAATTCCGTATCCAGTTCCTGGCTTCACAGTACAAAAAAATACAAGTAACTACTAGAGAGGGTCAAAGTGAGGGTTCTGAAGATGATTAGGGGACAAGAGCATCTCTTATCTGTGACTGCTTGGCCTAGAGACAAGCAAGAGAACCTTATCAATGTGTCAAATATCTTAAGGACAGGTGTCAAGAGGAAGGACCCAGACTCTTCAGTGGTGCCCACTGACAGCACAAAGGGCAACAGACTAACTCAAATGCATGACATTCCATCTGAGTATGAGGAAAAACTTCTTTACTGTGAGGGTCACAGAGGTATGGAAAATGCTGCCCAGAGAGGTCTCCTTTTCTGGAGATACTCAAAACACGCATGATCATGATCCTGTACAACCTGCTGTATGTGAATCTGCTTTAGCAGGAGGGTTGGACTAGCTCATCACCTGAGGTCCCTTCCAACCCCAGCCACTCTAATTCTGTATACTGTAAACTTATCTCTCACACAATCAAGGATTCCTCAGGAAATACCCTCATATATGAGGCACCATATAAATTTCTACTATAATAAAGGTTACTTAGAAAATCACTCAGATTATTATAAATCCTAAAGCCTTCTAAGAATTGTAACTGATAATTACTAAAACTGAAAAGGTTAATTTCTCTTAACCAGAGCAATCATGCCTTTTTATGTGCTATATGCACAACACTCGCACAATATTCAGTCTTAAATTTCTGTCACTTCTTCGAGTTTACAAACAGGATATAATTAAAAACAGTGGTTTAAAAACGCTCAGATTTCCAGTGTTAACATTCAGTCAGAATGTACAGATAAACCTAGAAATTGTCTACCACTAAATTTAAAAAGAAACCCAATTAAAGATGCATCACTTTGAGCACTCAGCCATTAAGTTCCTTGGCAAGCTACAGAAGCCTCACCCACCTATCCTTTCGGCAGTAGTATGTTGCAATAGGGTAACCTATGTGGGAGACATGGCAGACAGTACTTTACATCCTGCCAAAGCCTCACACACTTATCTGGAAAAAAATCATACAAGTACTGCATATGCTAAGAAATTGGAGCACTCTGATTTATGTTGGGCTGTGTTCCACAATGCACTTGACCAAACCAGCATTGCAATTCTCAAAACATAGATTAGGTATTTCTTCAACTTTACCCGAAAAGAACACCAGACAAACCAGAGGTAATTTCTTGATTATTGAATTCAGATTTACCTACAAGTTAGAGCATAATTAATCCTCCACACAGACACTCAATCATGTAATACAATGCACTCCAGTTAATTAATAGAGCCAATTTATTAGGCAGCGGCTTAGGTATTTCTTGTCTTCAAGTGAATTTTTTGGCTGCTACAAGAAAACCTGTCTTAAATGCAATGATTTTACAATGAAAGCCAGTAAGTGACTTCCATAAGAAATCCACAGTGTATCAGAGCTGTTCCAATATACAGTCAGCCCTCTTGCACTTCGCACCCCCCATATTGCAGCTTCAGATCTTAGCAGCATGATTTTTTAGCTATGGAGGCCTGTTTTTGCAGCGGTGCATGCATGACCTGCGGCGGTGGTGGTACGGCCAGCGGCAGCAGCATGGCCATCTGCGCCGATCCACTGGCAGCAGCGGCTCCGCTTTGCCACCCCCTCCACGGGCTCCACCACTTCACCACTATCGGCCACCACGGCAACCGATACACAGCAACGCAGTGCCGAAACAGCACCACAACTAAATCGACACAGCCAATACTTTGCAACAAAACTTTTCAGGCTCCAAAACTTGCTACTGTTAACTATTCCAAAGTAGTCAGTGAGAGGCAATTTTTCATGCAGTGGTCAGTTTTACAGCCTGACAAGCCCTCAAAAAGAGCCCGAGAACAAAAGCTGGAATTCACAGCTCAATTAGGTCAGACACACTAGCGCCTCGATAAGCAAACACACCAAGTCTTTGCCATGGCTAGAATCTAATTCAGCAACACTCATGAACTCAAAACAATTCTGCCACTTGCATTTTAATAGATGTAAGTTCTGAACAAGACAAAACAACACAAAAATCCACTCCAGCAACCACATCTGAGGAATTAGGCTATGAGTCTTCTCTTCAGAAAAAGGGGGCTTTTGATCATTGGTTTGTTTGTTAACTTTTTAACTTTGTCCCTGCTACCTCCCCAGTCTACAAGCTGCTTCCTATCAGAAAGCATTGATGGCAGTCCTTCACTATATACACCTTATACAGATATTTACTATAGATTATCAATAAATTTTAAAAGATTGCCAGTTGTCACTTTTACAGAAATCTTCAGTTAAGTCTGTAGTGCAATGTTGTTTTTCAAAAACATCTCTATGGATTTACGACAAACATTTATATAACTAAGTATTACAGAAGTGTAGCTAATTGACCCCACTTTACCCCTAGAGCAACAGTGTGGGCCCAGACAGTTCACAACTATAGTAAATGGATATTCCAGCAACTAGAAGAATTAGTTATCAGTATCAATCACTGAAGCAAACACTGTCACCTGAATCCCCACAATGAACATCATCGGGACATCATCCCCGAGATGACAGTGAGGCCATGCAGATCCCTTGCACTCAGCACTCCCACTCACCATCTACTGCTAATGCTTCACTCCTGGACTCTCAGCCAAACAAAAATGTTTGTCACTTAACAGCAGTGATACTTTAGGATAGCCCTAGACAGCTATGAATAATTTAGTTTCCTATTGACTGTTAAACCAGATCCATTTTCAGTGTTTATTTAAATAATGGGTATTTCTGAAAATTTCAAGAGAGTCAAAGACATACTTGCAATAAGAGAAAAAAGTGACTAAACCTGTACTCAAGAGAGATTCTTCTTATCTCCTCTTCAAAATTCTAATACACTGACATAATGCAACTGTTTGCATCAGACTCCACACCACAATTAGAAAGTTACTCCATAGAAATAAAATTTTCAATTGAGACTTTTTATCCTGGGACACACAGCACCTAACTTTGCAACTAATGACTTGTCAATGCCTCTAATCTGAGATCTAATCTAATATAATTAGTTCCAGTTTGAAGCAAACAATTGCAGAAATTAAAAAATATCTTTACGACACTACATTCATTAAAAGTTACAGAAGATGTACTTGATCATCTCAGAACCCATTGTCAGGGCTACTCCAAAAACCAGCATCCGAGTAATCTCGGGTACAACAAATACTACTCAAATTTGCTTCAAATGGTTGTACTATGGAATAAGTAGAAATTAATCTTGAAGGTGAACCTTTTGTGCCTCCAGAACTATTAGAAAGAAACAAATTTGACAAATGAAATATTTGGTATTAAGAAGTTTTCTACTGCCATGACAAAACCATCTTTATTCCAGTATTAGGTTGATTATTCTGCATTGATGTTTTCTTGAGAAACTGAAGACTTTAATGGTAGTTAACACATTTATTTGATTTATAAAGGATTTGTTGAAGGCCTTTTCCCAGAATACTGTTTTCTACACAGTTGATTTACTGGTTTGGCTAGTTCCTCCAATTCCAACAGTAAGGTAGCGCAATATCATAGGTCAAACACATTTCTCAAATTACCTTAAGTCTTGTACACATTATTGAAACACAAGCTTTTCAAGGTTTCTTCAACCCTTTATCCTATTTCTAGCATCCAAAGAATCAAAAGGAAACTTATCTCCTCTGATAGCTTGTTTTCTTTAAAATATCTACCACTTATTATGAATGTATTTTCAAAAGCAAATCACAAGGATGCTTTTAAGCATAGCTGACACTTATTCATGACTATTCTGTTAAAAGGCACCAGTCATGTGGCTAAGATCATTAGTCATTTAATTAATTTGAAAGTTTAGAGACAGCAGCATAAATTAAAGGCTTCCCAGCAGTACTGACAAAACTAGCTTCTTCCAGTCAAATTCATTTTTGCTACAGCAATATTACTGGCTCCAAATTCCATTCTTTCTTCCATAGCTCAGGAGTCCCAGTGATATCCCCAGCCTCCTTGACATGACTCCAGTCCTGCCGTCTGCAGATGATACTTCCCACCTCTGTCCAAATTCCCAAGCCTTGAGAGCTTCCCGGAGACCTGCCCACTCTAAACCAGAACAGAAACCGAGCTACAGATACTGCAAGAATTAAGCTTTGTTCTATCTTGCCTCTGCCTTCTGCAAGCAAAAAGCTATTGCAATGACATGCTGTTGTCTTACCCTCCCTTATGGTAACAAACGCCTGTAGAGGAAGGGCAGAATAAAGAAGCAGAGGAGTGGGCTGCAGACCACGCTCAGTATCAGCATCCTGAGTCCTTCATGCAGCCTTTGGGACAAAGATGACAAAGCAGAGCCTTCACCCAGAGAGTCTTATCCTTTGGTTTTACAGCCCTTATTAGCCCCCATGCTACAGATCAATTCAGTGACAAAAACTTAACAAAAGTACACTTTATTTATACCTCCTCCTTCCAAAACCATTAAAACTATTACTCTGTCCTCAACATCAACTTTTGGTTAAAAAAACCCAGCTGTCCGGCAAATTTCTCTATAATCAGCCCTCAAAAGGCTTTAAACTAAGCATTTCAGTTAAACTTCACCCTTTGGGGGTGAGGGTGGGTAGAGAAAACAGGCTACTACTACCACTGAAACAAAGGAAGAAAGTAGCTTGTTTCCAGCTACTTCTATATTCACTGTGAATGATTTCACTTGAAACTCCTGAAGTGCCTCAGGAAACATTCTTCTGCATTAAGCTTGCAATTACACTTACAAAGATATACTATAAATTCTTCCTCCCTTTAGAGCTTTACTTAACTCAACTGCTGCCACCAGCTACGTGCATTTTACAAACTCAGCCTATATATGCATTTTTAAAAAGCTACTGTATGACAACTGCATTTTCCCTTCACCACTTCTTGATATCTGCAATATCTACAAGTTGCTGGTACATCTCAGGATAGGATACATGTTTAAATGTTTAAAAACGGTCTCCACTATTCTCTGCAATCTGTCAATCATTAAGAGCCTTGCAGCTTAGGTAGAATTATGTCATAGGCAAAGTATTTCCAATTATAATTTCAAGGAGTTATTTTGTGTCTTGTCAAAGCAGGAACTATTGTTATTTTCATTTAGGACTACTAAACAGGTGCATAAGTTAACTGGTAGGTGAAATACCACCATTTTTTAAATTACAGTATCCATCCAGTTAAATCTTGCCCCATTCTGTACCCGTAAGAAAAATAACTTACAATGATCATTCAACTTTCAGTTATGCCCACTCCTAATCAAGTTAAAAATCAGGAAATTGGATGAACAGTAGTTCCATACCTGGAAAAAGGATGTTGGTACTATCTAGTACCTAATTGCTCATTACAATTTTGATTTAATTTCTGTCTCCCCAGCTGATGTCTAAATTTCACATATGTGGTTTAGGAAGAACAGCTAATGGAAATACACAAAGGACAATCTCTCTGTAGAAAGTATAAGGAAAGTTGAAGCAAGAGTCTCCTAGTGTGGTGTGGGAATACAGAAGTGTCCAGTGCGAGAGGTTTCCTAACAGGAGGACTGCTGCTGAAGGAACCACGAGTAATCCAGCCTGTTTGGTTTTATGCTACAATGACAGACTTCATCTGAGAAATCAACAATAACCCTTTTCTGGTAATTAATACCAACTCAATGAATGATCTATGATACAATTAAAGCAAACAATAACAGTAATGTATTTATTTGTCTTGCACACAGTTTCAGTGTCTTGTGAAATACCAAGGGCTCCAAAATGATAGTCAGGATCCTTGATGCAGGATAGGTATTTAAAGACCAGTCTTTACAAGCTGGGGTACTGTTTTGGGCATCCACTTTCTGTATCTCTGTACAGAGAAATCTAGTCCTGTAAAATATCTCCAGGAAATGCCACAGACATTTGTCATATAATAAACTCAATTTCAGATTTCATGCTAGATTAAAAAACAACCCTCATATCTTCATGACAATCTCATTCCATACCTTGATTCTAAAAAGACACAAACACTTTGCAGGTGGCAGATAAAAGTGAAACTAAAGACTCTGCAGTTATTGCAACAGTCCTTTTAAAGGCAGCACTTGAGTTTGCCCCTCAAGAAAAACAAATACCCAGTTTGTTTTATTAATCCAATTCCTTTACATTATGGAGAGTAGCTCCTATACGCACAGTAAGCAAAGTTTAGTCTCTGTAGCTTCAGCTTTCCTTGCTACAGATGTAAAAAGCTACATTTGAGATCCAACCACAGACCAACATATGTGATAAAACTGAGCTAAGAGCACCAACAACTTGTAAACTGTCAGGCATTTCACACAACCAAATGGCAGACAGGAAACTTACATGCCATAAAAAATGACCACAATACATAGCTTACCTGAAGTCAAAAAGAATGTTGTAGATAAGCTTCTATTTTTTTCTTCAAATGTTAACCTTAGTAACTGTACAAAACTATTTCAAAAAATCACATTTTCAACAAAATCAGAAGCAGTTTACAGTCAATGAATATTCAAATATTACTAATACACTTGTCTCCTATCCTCTATAACATTAAAGTTACTATTACGTGAAGATCCTAGATTTCAAGATGCAAACTTTACACATTTTAAAACCAGTTTCAAGTACCTTAAAACTTGCTTGAAGGCCTAAGTTGGAAAGAAAAGAAATTCCATGATTTGCTACCCTCTATATTCAACAGAATGATGATAAAATATATTTCTAGATTAAAGGTCCCCATAAAACTTCAGGACTGTATTCTATTCAAATAATTCAGAAGAACAAGTAGTTGACATAAAACATTCAAATTGTATTAATAAGGTAGCAAATAGTATTATGTTAAGCATGCTTATATTAACAATTTAGGTATAAAAAAACTCCACAAAAACCAAGCATAAAAAGTAAAAAAAAAAAAAGTAAAAATCAAGCATGAAAACTCCCCTAGAAAACCAGAGGATATCTGGACATCCAGTCCTTCCTGTAGCAAGGGCATCTATTCTCTTCATACTTCAGTCTTACTTCATGTAAAATATCTAAGTTATTTCAGTAGCATGGCCATCACTCTCACAGGAAGTCTTAACTATGCTCAACTATTCCCCCCTCACCTCTTGTGTAAATGGCAAAGCCATTGCCACCTGAAATAGCACATTTAGCCATACGGGTCTGCTCACCAAGGACTAAAATTCACAAACACTATGTTTGGCCTCAACAGATCTTCATAAGACATTTAGCCATCAACCCTGCATTTGGTAAGCAAGAAAATACTGTCCAAAATTTCTGGAATGTCTGTGTGGCCAACATCATTTGTAATCCTGGGAGCTGGTGCACTCAAACAATGGTTTATAGGAGATCTTTCAGAAACAATTAGATTGCAGACCATTGGTTCCATCACAATAAGCCTGGATTGTCCTCAAATTTGGACAATATTCACAGGATATTTAAGGATATTTAGGATGTAGAGGAGACAACTAGAAGCATAATCTTGCTTTCTGAAGCTATTCCTAATTCTCTCTTTCCACAGTCCACTAGAGAAGGAAAAGGCACCAAGGAGACCAAATAGTATCCATCCCCTTAGAGCTTTCTGCCCCACTGCAGGGACTGGGACTTAAAATCAAAACTGTCTGGGACACAGATTGCTGCTAGTGTTGCCAGCAATGCTGGCAGGCTGTTAAAGTTACAAAGAGAGGAGTATGTGCCAAAGTATGTACTCTTGTTTGCCAAGTATATAATTCTAATGCATACTTCCTGATAGGAAAAGGATTTAATAAATGAGACAATTTCCTTTTCCCTTTGCTTATAAACTATCTTCTTTCCCACGTGCTTAAGGTCAGAGAAAAAGAAACAGCAGTTTCCACATCTAAAAGAAGCTCAGTTAATTCTCTGTCTGGAATACTCAGGTTCATTTCATCAACCACATTTCATATTTTATCAGCAACTCAGATAACCATCATCAGGGCAACTTTTGGAATCTAACAGTCTGTCTCCAGTTACTCATGAAACACTTCAAAACATATTGGAGGGCGAGATTTTTTGGTGGATATGGCCCCAGTTGTTGCTGGGCTTACGCTATGGCGTAGTCTACTGCTACGTTGCCTCCCGGTTGGAAATAAAAAAGGAATACCCCTGAAGAACTATAGATTTTGCGCTTGAGTCATGGCATGGCCTTGGCTAAAATGAGAAGGGAAATTTGCTACAAACAATATATGTACATATATATGTACAAAAAATATATGTACATATATGTTAAGGGGTAGCTTCTGATGTTTGAAGAGGCCTCAGAAGGTAAGTAGAAGAGCAAAATACACGGGTCAGGGAAGCCAGTAACAGACAGCTCTAGAGAGTTGAAGCACTCAAGTTTACAGCAATGTTTAGTAATTAATTTAGTATATTACTATGAGTGATATAAGTAAAATGCTGCACAAACCAAGGCTAGAGAGTTTCGAAAGAGGCCTCTTCAAGGAAAAACTAAGAGTAGCTAATTCAAATTCAAAAAATCTTGTTGATGAATCAATCTGAAGGAGGTATTAATAACTAGGTTGAAACCTTGTGTCAAAAATAATGTGTTTAAGGAAACTTACTTTCATAATAAGGGTTTCAAAGAAGAAACAGTTGTCACTTAGCTCTAATAGAGAAGAATTTCCAAGTACTGAAAGATGCCCAGTAAATGACTCAAGTGTTGGTAAGGTAACAACCATGACTGTTCTCCCAAACTTGCAACATCCTTCTGCTAGTTAACAAGTTAACATCTTTCCCTAGTTTCAAAAAAAAAAGAAAGAAAAAAAAAAGGAGGAAATAAAGACCTTGTACTCATGACAAGATGTCAGAGACTTCAGCTGTTAAGTAAGATATATTCACTGACATGGTTTTTGGAGCCAAGGTTGTGAGTTAAGTGTCTGTCTCTTCTCTTAAGTAACAAGCAATAGGACAAGAGGAAAACAGACTCAAATCGTAACAGGCGAGTTTTAGTCTGTATATAAAGAAAAGGTTCTTTTTTGAGGGGATAGCTAGGCACTGAAATGGGCTCCCCAGGGAAATTGACTGAGTCACCATCTCTGAAGGTACTTAAAAGACTTGTAGAGGTGGTGCTTGGGGACATGGTTTAATGGTGGATAGGGCAGTGTCAATCTAACAGTTAGATTCAGTAGTCTTAAAGTCTTTTCCAACCTGAACAATTCTATGAACACAGTTCATATATCAGCAAGATTTGCCTGACAGCATCAGGCAGTCCACAAATACTCTGTTCTACTGAAGTAAAAACAGGCAAAGGGGTTAAAGATGTCCATCACCAGGAGCACCTGAACAAGACTAGACAAGGTTCTGTGACCCTGCATGTAGCAGCAAAAGGTGAACTGAGCCATCTCCAGGGGTCCCACCTTAACAATTCCATAACTCTCTCCAAGTCAAGCAGGAGAAAAAAGAAAATCAACTTAAGCAAAGAATGGCTTTCAGTTCCCCTAAGGCAAGTGTCAAGTACTCCACAAAAATAAAACTAGAATCTCTACCTCAAACCAGCTATTAGCCTTATCAAACCAACACCAAGAAATACCACCCATCATCACATGTTAGGAACAGGATGACAAACATTTTGAACAAGAAAACTGCATGAAACATGACAGCTGTTCACCCGATTTCCTGCAGAAATAAGTCCTATGCAATCATACTGCCTGTTGATCTGCTTATTATCTTGCTCCAGTAATGTTTAAGTTCAAAGGTCAATATTAACCAAATTTAGTAGTGGCCCAGAGGTCTCAACAGTACTCAGTTTCTACAGGGAACACAAAGACAGTTTGGCAGGAAAGAAATCCCAAATAGTAAAAAAGTGTCCGGCATAAACCTATAAGTAAACTATTCTATTTGTCTTACTAGCTTTACAGTCAGCACGTAACAGCCCAACAAGCTTTTATCTGCAATAGGAAAAGTTTGATGCTTTGTTATGAAGGAGAGCAAGAAGTCACAGAAGACCATGCCTTGTGAGTTCTCTCTCTAGAACTTCATTTACAATATTGAAAGACCTGATGCTTTCAGGCAAACATGAATAAATTCTGAGGAGGACTACAACATCAACAACATAGTTGTTACCACTAGCTGATACAGGCTACTATTTCAGTATTTAATACAACTAAGGTTGGAAGGCACCTTGAAGGTGCCCTAGTTTCCAATCTCTGCCATGGGCAGAGACAGCTTTCACTAGACTAGATCACTCAGGACCTCATCCAACCTAGCTCTGAACACTTCCAGGGATGGAGCCTCCACAACATCTTTGCACAACAGCCACCTCTTCCAGTGCCTCATCATCCTCACAGTAAAGAATTTCTTCCTAACATAGAAACCTACCCTCTTTCAGTATAAAACCATTATTTCCATATTATTACTTCTAACTATTACTGAATATTGTATAGCAGATCACAATAGCATGAAAGGAGAAGAACATGAATGGCACAGCATTTCAAGTACATGAAACACTGATTATTACATTCAAGTTCTACTACCTGTGTCTTCCTTTTACCACATTACTACTAAATTTAGTACAATTTTTTAAAAATAAATTAGCAGAAGAAAATCCAGCAATATAAGCCAATTTCAATGGATATTGGAGAGATGGGATCTCTAAATCCAGGTTGTTCAGCTTGCAGGACTCACAAGTTTTCCTTTTGGGTTTCTTTCATTTCCTCCCCATCCATCACCATTATAATCTGAACGTAAATTAATTTGTGCTTTTGACCCAAAGAGTCTGCAACTCAAACATGTGGGCAGTTAGCTGACCATGAAAGCACAGATAACTGCAAAGCTGTGCCTGCTGCAGGTATATGAACTATTAAAGAAAAGAGGACAACATAAGTAAAAATGTCTGTCTCGCGAATTGCCAGTTTGACAATTTAGGTCAAATAGTCGTGCTGGTCTTGCAACTTCAAATTAAAACAGGTCACACTTTTTATCAACACACCTCAAACTCTTGCAGCTGATAAATCTGAGAACACAATACTTTTTAACCTGTCACCCTGAAATTTTGGCAGCAGCAATTCCTCAGATGACAATCAACTCATGACATTTCTATAGTTCTATCACAATAGCAGACAATTTGGACTGGAAGCATGGAAACAGAAGTGTCATGTCCTACACAAACACCTTTACTCACAGGTGAGTAGTCCATCTACTGCCAATATGAGCACTAATGAACAGTTCCAAAGCTGCAATGGTACCTTAAATGTATTGGGAGGTACCTCACACTTAACACTCTAGTCTCCTAATGCTTATGTAAGTTACAAAACAGCTAACAAGACCACCAGAAAGCAAATTAAAACATTCAGAAATCTCTTAATGCATCCATCTTTAAGTTTTGGGGTTAAAAAATAGTAATTTTCACTGCATTAATAGGCAGATGGAAAATATCTGTTTGAGAGGAATTTAATTGCTTTATTTCAGCACCCTCCCTTGTGTGAGCTGCTAGTCGTGGTTTTTGAAAGCCACTATAACCAACCATTTTGATGCAAGAACTTGTTTAACTGAGAAATCAGAATTTAAATACATGGTATTACTGACAGTGCAACACTATCAGGGATTAGTTCTGCTAATTAAAGGACATGTAAGAAAACTGGAGTATCAGGTCAACACCAACAATCAGTAAAGATGTTTCAAAAATATTTAACTTTGTAGACCAAATTAAATATATAAGCCAAAACACCCTATGCCAACAGGAAATAAAGCCATCCTGAGGAAACAGTATTTTACTGATTATACATTGCTATGCTGACACTAATGTGTTTTGAGCACAAAACCATGATAATGCAGCATCACTGCGTTACATCAGCTTGCAAGTCTGATTACTTCTCACTTGCTCTACTTCGCGCTATTCAGTGACTTGCTTCTAGTCAGACCTTTGAACATCATCACTTAATGCCTGAAAAACAGCCACAAAGCCCACTAGCTGTTAGGGAAAAAGACTAGCAGCATTTACTCTTTATGTGAAAGAGGTACGGCTTATCCTAACAAGGTACAAAAGACTACAGAATGAAAAACATAGGTGACCTAGCAAAAAAAAAAAAAGGCAACTCTAGATTCCCCATTTTTCTTACTGCTCACTCTAGAAGTTAAACCCTCTGTAGCACAGCAACTAGAAATGGAAAGTTCGTGGAGGTCTAAGCCCAGGATCTCATACCTATGCACTCCACATGCACTAGTGACATTTCTCTTGCTATCACTTCTCAGTGTGTAACAAGCTGAGAGTTCAGAGTTCGATCTTTCTGTTCAGTTCCACAGAACTTACACACTAAAATTCACAAGAGTTTTGAAGATGAGCAGCACAACAACAAAGCATACAAATGATTCAAAAAAGAAACTACGTACAATCAAATCAGTGGATCAAACTGGAAAGCTGAATATGGTACACTCACTTGGCTGAAAAACACTGAATTACTGGTAAAATTCCTGCAGAGTATTTTAGCCCGTTGCTGAATTACCAGCCCTTCAGGCTATCAGCAAAGATAGTTTTGCCACGTGAATGCCGCATACTCTTGAAAAGCAAGTGTAGCCCATGGCAGTGCTTTTCAAGTACTAAGACGGGTCAGTAAATTGAAAGCTTTCCCATGCAAAGGAAGATTTCCCTTAATAGCCAACAAGGCATTTCTTAGTCTAGGGGAAAGGAGCAACAGCTGTTTTCAATACAAAAGGTAAGCACTGACTGAATACGGGAGCACATTCAGCTTAATTTGATTCTACAGAAGAGTCTTTATGATGCAATCACATCAACTTAAGGTCTATATTAGATTCTCATTACAGCAATAGTGATGTTGTCTATTCCGAAAGAAAGTATTCTGAGATGACTGCTTCAATTTCAGCAAAAGCCCTGAATGTGATCACTTTCACATGAAGCAACAAGAAACCTTCCATATTAAAACAGCTGCAAAAACTGCCAGTGCCATTATCATACACCAACTCATTGGCAATGATGTCAGTGAAAAAAGGAGAACAAACACTGCTTCAAGTGACTATCTGACTCCAGCAATATGACAATCCTCTTTTTTTACTCCCTACTGACCTGCACCTTGTCCATGGAAGGACTGTCCAAGACTGCAGACAGATTTGAATACCTCAAGCAAGTCAGAGAGGAATTCTTCCACACTCCACCAGTACAAACCAGAGTCTCCGCTATTGGAAGCAAGGGCTCCCTGCTCAAGAGAGTATACACGCCATGAGGTAACTTGTTGTTTTACCTGCATGATCATGGAGAGGACATGAGGAAGTGGGATGGAAAACCCACCTCTGCCCTTAAAGCACAGGTACATGAGTTGAGAGGAAGAACAACCACCATAGGAAATTCTTCAAGGCCAAAGGCCACTCCAGTCACCAGCAGGCCAGTCCTTATACAGAGTAGGAGCATCAATGTTACTTCCGATCCTTTTCAAGGGACCTCCAATTCATATTTACAAGAAGTGAGCAAAAAGTACAATGACCAGAACTAGAGACACTCTGCCTCCAGACAGGTAGAGGAAAAGGATAATGGGATCTACTGGACTGTGTGGATCTGATGGCCTGGTACATAAGACTCCCAAGAGTATAAGGCTTTATTTGACACCAGCACAAGATGTAGCCTGATGCCACCAACATATGTAGGGGCAGAATCTCTCTGCATTTCCAGGGTGACAGGGAGATCCTAACACCTGACTGTACTGGAAGCTGAAGTGAGCCTAACCAGGAACAAATGGCAAAAACACCTCATCGTGACTGACCCAGAGGTCCCATGAATCCCTGGCACAGATTACCACAGGAAAAGTTATTTCAAGGACCCAAAACGGCATTGTTGGGCTTTTGGGATAAGCTGCTGAGAAGATAGAGGAAATTAGACAGTTGAACACCTTGCCTGGTCGCTCAGAGGCCCCTTCTCCTGTGGAATTGCCGAGGATTGAAGAAAGGTACCAATTGCTACCACAACAGTGCACCGTTGACAATACTGCACGAACTGGGACACTGTGACCCTCATCCATGAGAATTTGTGAACTGGATAGCCAGGGAGTAGTCAGCAACACTCATTCACCCTTTAAAAGCCCTATATGGCCAGTGCATAAGTCCAGAGGAGATGGACAGTGGACTATTGTGGACTGAATGAAGTCATACCACTGAATGCCACTATGTTAGACATGCTGGAGCTTCAGTATGAACTGGAGTCCAAGGCAGCAAAGCAATGCCACCATCAATACTGCAAACACACTTTTCCCCATTCCTTTAGCAGCAGAGTGCAGGCCACAGCTTGTTTTACCTGGAGATGCATCCAGCACATCTGAAACAGACTGTCCCAGAGGTCAAAACACACCCCCACCATCTGCCATGGACCAATCCAGACTGCACTGGAAAAGGATGAGGCTCCCTTGGAGTACACTGATGACACCACATGACACAACACAGCAGTTTTTGTCAAAGATAACCCACATTTTCCTGAAAGCTGGTTTTGCCGTAAAACAAAGTAAGGTTGAGGGACTTGCCCAGGAAATTCAGTTTTCAGGAGTAAAAGGGCAAGCTGGATGTTGTCAGACTCCAGGAGATGTAGTCAACAATATAGCAGCTATGCGCCCAACAACCAGCAAAAAAGGAAACACAAGCTTTCTTAGGGGCTGTAGGTTTTTGGAGGAAGAATGTTCCAGATTATCATCAGATTATAAACCCTCTCTATCAAGTGACTGTCGTGGTTTGACCCTGGCTGGATGCCAGAGACCCACCCCAACTTCTCCTGAAGGAGAAAACTAAAAAAAA
>WEKX01006587.1:44303-62867 GCA_013390025.1 Pitta sordida
CCCTCGCTGCCAGAGCGGCAGAAAACCCCCTAAACCATAACAGTGACCCAGAAGAACAATTTTAAGTGAAGTCCTGAACAACAACAACAAGCATTTGAATATACAGTGATCCCCCGTTACCCCTAATAACATCTGGAGGACAGTCCTGAGGCTTGTCTCAGATGTCTGGCTGTGCTCCGCCGAGGCGGGTGAGTACCGGAGCAGGGGGCGGGGGGTGAGTGGCAGGGCAGGCGCCAGGCGTCAAGCTGGGAGGCCAGCCCTGAGCGCCGAGCCAGGGGGCACGGCCCCTGGACACACACACAATGTGCCACCCCGTCTTGTAGCCCGGCAGAGGACAATTCCAGCTGTGCAAAAACACACATTTACACTGAATGCATCCTGGCTGCACTGCGCCAGCTCCCGATTGGGACCAATTTACATATTCATGAACAGACTGAGGTCGCAGTAGGTTCTGTGTGTTCTGCGCACGCGCCAGGTCCCACAACTCGCTGGAAAATCAACAGTGAGTATGTTGGTCCCACAAATTACAGACCGCAACTACGTGGAGGATCACTGTATTAAACAGGAGGTTGTTAATGCCATAGCCCTTGGGCCAGACAGGACAGGATGTGAAGAATGTGCTCTACACCACAGCCAGAGAGAATGGTCCTCCTTAAGCCTCTGGCAAAAAGAACATAGGGAGACTTGAGGATGACCCCAGGGATTCTGGAGTTGGGGATACGAAGCACCTAAGGCCTGTCACACCCCAATCAAAAAAGAAATACTGGCAGCTGATGAAGGTGTTTGAGCTGCATCAGAAGGGATCAGTACTGAAGCACGGCTCCTCCTGGCACCTCAACTGCCAGTGCTGGGCTGGATGTTCAAAGGAAAAGGTGCTTCTGCATATGCCACTGATGCACTGTACAGTAAGTGGGTCACACTGATCAAACAGTGAGCTCCAGTACGAAATCCAAATTGCTCAGGGATCTTGGAAGTCACCACAAACTGGCCTAAAGGTGAAAATTTCAGATTATCATCAGAGGAGGAGAAGGTAGCATGCACTGAGGAGGCCCCACCCCTACCAGAAAATGAGAATCAATACATTTTCTTTACCTACAATTCCTGTTGTGTTGTAGGGACACATTGAAAATGGAAAACTGCCCTATGGAGTCCCACAGGGCAAGTCACAGAAGCTATTTGGGATACTGTGGATCAAGACAGCTTGTAGAGCCGAAAGCTGCCCAGCTGGCTTTAGGTATCACTGAACAAAAGAAGTGCCAGTGTTCTACCTCTACACTGACTCATAGATGGTAGCCAATGCTCTTCACGAGCGGCTACAATGATGGAAAAAGACTGATTAGCAGCACAGAGGTAACCCCATTTTGGCAGCTGAACTGTGGCAAGACATCTCTGCCCAAGTAGAGAAACTGGCTGTAAAAGGATGTCACTGCACCAGTTTTAAAGACAAAACAATCAAAAGCAGCACGCTCAAGAAAGTTAAGCTACTCAAACCGTCCCCTTTCAACAGTGGGGGGCAAAATAAAGAAAACCAGAGAGAGGTTACACATTGGAGTCACAACTTCACTGAGACAATTTGTTGCAATAAAACACCACTAAACACAAGAAAGCAGCTTACTGACAAATGCTAAGAATTCACCTCCAACATAAATACATGAAATAAAAAGGAAACAAACTTGGTAATATTTCATGTATTTGCTATAAGAAGTTTTTATCCACAGATTTTCATGTCAAGCGGGCTACCTTTAAAGTTCTTAAAGCATTAGTTAAACATCTCTCCTAACAATGGCCTACTAAACAGGCAGTACAAAAGATATACAATACCAGATCAACTTTCCGTAGGTTTTCTTCACTCCAAACTTCAGGAAGCTTGTTTGCCCTACACTTAAACGACCATTTTTTAACCCTGCATTTTTTCAGTCCCCAAACACAACCTGACACTTAACTCAAGATTTAAAAGCATTCCTCAAGAAATGTATCTCCTAGAAACCTGTAGCCAGGAACAGCACTAACCATTACTTAACCCTAGTGCACCAACAGATCTGTAGCTTTTGTTTCAGTTCAGTTTGCTGTTTTGATTTTTAAATCAATGAAAAAAGTTACATTGATTACACTGTCTGTTAATATGAACTTCACTTTCCTTTAATTTGAGTTGGTATCCTCATGATCAGTTCACCAAGACACACATACAGCCATACTGAGTTACGTGAAACAAAGCTTCAGTCAGGAAGGTAAAAAAACCAAATACCCAAAACGAATCACCTAGAGAAAAACCACATTATTCCAAAATACATGCCTATGCTTTTACCTTCTTTCAGACAAAGGTCTGAAAATATCACAGAATACAAAATCACTTGTTGTGTCTTGCACTGTTAATTTAACTGCTTATATACCGAGCCTTCCAGCAAGCATCATCTGCCGTTGCTAACCTTGGGAATAATAAAACAAAGACCTCTTAAAATTTGAAAACTAACACTTGAAAAAAGTTTGTTAACATGACTACTTGAAGTCACAGAATCACAGAATATTATGAGTTGGAAGGGACCCACAAGGATCATCTAGTCCAACTCACCATCTAACACCCGTACAGAGACCGAGAGCACATCCCAGAGCGTAACACTAACCTAGATGCCTCACAGCCTAGCAGGCCACTTCGAGCTAGACCACATCCCCCAGCTAGACCATTAAAACATTTAACCAAAATAATTAATGAAAAAACTGACTTCTTAGAATGAGTAAAACAAGAATATTCTTGTGAGCTTTTGAACAAAACAGATCCACGGATTTTTTTTTTTCCTTCCCCACCCCTCCCTGGCCCTTGAGCATATTTGCTTATAACGTGAGGCCACTGTAACTTTTTCCAAGCACATTGGGATATTTTCATTCTGAAGGATAAGATATATTTCTGAAGACTGAAATCAATGCTCTTTTTCTACTGAACTGAATTAAAAGGTAAGGTGAAACACAACAGCATCTTAGAACATTAAATGTTTTTGTCAGTGTTGAATTTAGTCCAGTGACATTTCAGAAAGTAAGGATGCTATTTAAGCCTCATGGCATAACTGCAGAATAATGACTTACTGTAGAGACCAAATAGTTGAGGCATTTTCAGAGGAAAAAAACTGACGCTGTTACCAGCACACTCTTGTTGTACTGTAGCAAAAATTAAGCCATGCGTAAGTCAAATTCAGAATACTCCAATCCTGTGTTGCAGATGAGAAAATACTTGGAAAAAAAGGTGGTTTCTCCATAAAAATATTCTGCAAAATGAGCTCTATTAACAGAGATATCTATATTTAAAAATCTTATCCAAAACAAAAATGAAATCGTGCTACAGAAAACAGTAGAAAATGATAGTACAGTCGGGTCTCCTATATCACAGACCTGCAGTCTTAATCGGGGTGCACAAAGCCCTACCTCCACATTGAATGGCGGCTGCACCGCCACCACCCGCACCACTGCCCGCACTACCACAGGTCATGCATGCACAGTTGCAAAAACAGGTCTCCATCCCTAAAAAATCATGCCACTAAGACCTGAAGCCACAATATGGGGGGCGCAAAGTGCAAGAGGGACGACTGTATTCTAATTTGGGGAGAGTGCCAAGGTGATAAATAACACAGTTTTAAGATAGCATATAAATATATACAGTAATACCTTGGAAGTTTGTGAGGGTTCGGATCTCCTCCAGTGCCGTGAATCCCCTCTTCTGTGAGGATAGGGGCATCATGAATATACAAATAAGCCACACCCATCACCCCACCCCCCTCAGCCCCAGAGCGCTGGAGGGTATTCCCAGTATCGTCCTGTGCCGTTGGATGGGTTCCCCACTCAGGGAGTCCTCAGAGTTCCCTGTGGGAGCCGCCACCACCTCTGTACTGTGCTGCTCCATGGCAGGATCTGGCAAGCATGGGCTTCCTGGGCTGGTCCCAGAAAGGTGTCTCCACCACTGGGACTGTCCCATGCAATGGACATGCAGACCCCACAGCCCTCCTACTGCCAGGCCTCTCCAAGTGCCTGGCATGGCAGGGAACTTCATCCCATGCCACAGACCTTCGTCCCATGTCACTCATGTCCTGCCTCAAGCCACTGCCCAGCCCTCCTCAGGACATGGCACAGTGTGTGGCAGAGAAGCTATCCTGCCAATTACTGGGGCTGAGGCAGGGCTCCATGGGTGTAGGGCTGGGGCCATCGCTAACCATGAACACACCCTAACCTGGGAGGCAGGGGCAGTTTCCTGTCATCTGCCATCAGAAGAGGTGAGCAGCAAATCCGTTTCTCAGAAGCTTCTCTCAGGGATGGACACAAAGGTTTTCAAACAGCGTACATGCCAGCGTCCCCCTCACAACCCTTATTCCAGGTGGACTGGAGTTGTGCTCGCAGCCACATCCACCTGGGATGGAAAGAAGCGTGCACCTTGGCAGGGGTAGGGATGGGTGTGCAACAGTGAGGCATAGGAGAGGCCTTCAGGGGAAGCAAAGAGAGGGGGTGGCTCTGCCACAGCCTTTCCCCACCTGTTGCTATGGAAACAGTACCTCTGGGACACACAACCACACACATACACTCCCCCCCTCATGCAATCTCTGCCATGATGCACCCGGGGACAGGGGCCATAGCTATGTAGTCCACACCCTCCATGTGCTGTGCTTGGGTTTGCTTTGAATGACTGAGCTCTCCCATTCAAGACCTCGCAATCTTGAGGCAGGCAAGAGAGCTTTTTTTTCCTTCTCTTTTTTCTGGCAGCACAAACCCAAACACAGTCCCTTCCACCCACCCCCACCACCTCGGGATCACCAGGGAGGTGGCCACTGGGATGGGAGTGGGGAGGGGGGAACAAGGAGCCAGGCGAGTGGGATACGGATCCCAGCAGCAGCGAGGGGAAGGCACCCTGGGAGGTGGTCAGGCTCAGCCCCAGCACAGGGGGCTAGGGTGGCAGCAGCCAGCAGGCAGGGACCATGGAACCAGCATCAGCCATGGTTGTGTCACAACCTGAGGACCCAGGACCCACAGCAAGCAGCCATCATAAAGCACTGACACCATATAACCTTTACAAGGTTATACAAGGTTAACCTTTACAAGCACATAAGGGAGGGACTCTGGGCAGTCCCCGAGCAAGCCACCCCCCTTGTGGGCCATGGCTGTCCTGCTCCCCAGCATGAGCCAGTCTCATCCACAGAATGGCAGGGACATAGTGCACATGCACCAACAAGAAAGCCCAGTGAGGAACCGAGGCATTTTCACTGAAAAAAAGCATGCAAGGATGCAAAAAAGTGAAACTGGAAGCACAAATATGCGATGTATGACTGTATAACAAGTTGTTGCTCCCTTCACCCTCCCCCTTCATATGCCCACTAGTTTTAACAAATTTAGTAAAAAAGATACATAACCCTACATTTTACTTTCATCCTTAGACTATTACAATCTCAGTAATTAAAACAGAATATTTGCAGTCTTAACTAGAGACCAAATGTAAAATGAGAGACAATTATCTCTGGAGGAAAAGTATATGTAATATTAGCAACGATATGAGAGGATGATGCCAGAAGCTGCTTTACTTCTTTTCTCTGTTGTGTATTCTGGACACAGTCAAAAGCACATTGCACAAGTGAGGCCAAATATCCGACAGCTTAAGTTAATTAATGAGATAATCAGAGGTCTAAAACGGGTTTAACAAATTCACAAATACGTGCAGGTCATTAATATGCACGCAGGCCACGTCCATCGCTCCACCCCAGCCCATCAAGAGAGCTGGGGAGCCTCTTCGACTCCTCCCCACAGGTTCTCGCAGCTTAGGGGAGGAAGGGAAGTGTTTCTGCGCCCTGTCTGCCTCGGGGGACCCCCCCCAACAATCCTTAGGCTTCTCTTCAGCCACGCTGCCACTTCCGCAGCTGCCACCAGGGCCAGGCTGCTGTGACTGCGTGTGCTTGGACAGCCCCTACCAGCAGTGCAAACCCCTCGGCACTGCTACCCCCTCTGCACCCCCAGTCTCCCTCAAGGCCCCATGCTCGTGCCCGCCATGTCCTGGCCCCACACAGCACGGGTGAGCTGTGGCAATGGAGTGAGCATGTCCCACTGACACACCATGGCCAGTCCCAATTTCCTGGGGCAGTTCCCTTCCCCCCCTGTAGCCAGGGAAACAGTAACACAGACCCACGCACACAAGCACTGCCCGCTCACAGCTCGCAGGTTCTCCACACACACAGGTGGGCGAGCGACACTCAGGGACTTGCATTAATTAAGCGTAGGCAGGTGGAGGGCTCATCCCCACCTGGCGCCTCATGTCACACAGGGCCCTGCTCTGTCCTCTACAGTGGCCGTCCCCGTCCCACAGCCCCCAGCGAGCCACAGAAACCATGTGTCCTCCCCGCAGAGCCAGCCCAGTCCCACCCTTGAGGGACTGCCGGCACTGCCCCTCGGCGGAGCAGAGGCAAGGCACACACGTTGTCCAGGGAACTTCGCAAATGCCTGAAACCAAACTGCGAAAAAATCTCCTCGCAAATCCGAGGGGTCACGATGGAGAGGTTGCAATGCAGCGAGGATATACTGTAGTGTGAATCTAATGCTACAACATTCTTTGGTTCTGGCTGCAGGTTTCCCACCCTGCCCTCCTACACCCTCTTTTCCTCCAGACACTGGGTTTGCTTCAGATTTGTGGTTCAATACAGCAATACCCTTCCAGGCAAAGTACACAAAATGCCATACAAGAAAAAGGATCCAGCTCTCTAAGAGAAGATACATGATATACAGGTCATATTTCTTTAATCGTGTAATGATTAAACAGCAGCGTTTACAGTATTATTTAAACACGCCTATAGGGACTTCAAAACTTCAAAAGGAGTCAGCCAAATCTGGTAAAATAGCTTCTTTCGGCTAAGGACACAGCAAAGAAATCATTTACAAATACTGTCTACTAAGTACAAAACACTATCTGGAAATCAAACAAGAAGTTTCAGATCCAAAACTGAAATGTTCAAAGAAATTTGCAGGACATACTTAATATATTCTGAACTATTTTATTGAGGAATCCTTTCTTTTGTAAATAATAAAGCAGTAACATTGTTGAAACAAATGTGAACCCTAAGCATCAATATTTATCAACAGATTTTAATTTTGGTTTTATTTGCAGAAGTAGGAATACACATAGTCAGTAAGGATTTGAGGATCTGTCTAGTATGAATTCAAAAATTTGCAGTAAGCATATGTATTTTAGAAACCCATATACAGGAGAACTGCGTATTTCAAATTGGAAAAAGCTGTTTCAATTTTCCATTGTGGTAAGAGAGTACATAATGCATTTTAAATACATACTGAAGGTTTTTGTACTTTTAATAACGTTCTATGTTCTTAAAACGTTGTAGTCAAATTCTTATCCAAGCCACTAAAAAGAATACTACAGTTATATCCTATACTTCTCAAGCCACAGTAACACGATAGCAGTAATATACAGTAAAATCTGGTGTTACATTGAGCTGTACAAGACTACTAATTAGAGAGTAACTTCAACAATAAATATTCAGTTAAACTCTGCTTTTTCATCAGTGCAAGCAATTTAAGATGAAGATGATCTTTCAGAGTCCACACTTCTTTTTTTGAGTCTATTTTTATTTTTTGGTTACTGAACATCTTTTCCTACAAAACAGTTCTCCAGAACCACTGCTTTGCAAACAGAAAACCACAAACATTGTTAGAAGTAAAGGAGAAGATTAAAACCCAGTGGACCAAGGCTATCCACAGTTCTCTTTGCACTGTCCTTAGCTAACCCCATCTTACTATTCAATGCTGAAATCTTCTAACAATGACCTTACAGAGAGAGCACACAGGCTGCATCACTTAGTAACAGCAAGGTAAAAGACAGGCCATATCACACTCCTCAGAAAAAAACAGAAAGGCCAACTTAACCCAAGTCAAGCCTTCAAAGCATCTCATACTCGAATCCAGCCATGCAACACTATGACCCCGAAGGAACTTGTGATGTACAGAGCAAAGGGTAGGCAGCTGACGTTCTCCTGAGACCAAACTGCACAGCTGCTGTAACACTGTTTGTGCAGTGCCACTAAAACATCAGACACTACTGCAACGGAAAGACATTTTTGTCTCCCTCTCAGTCTGTTAAAATAAACAAGCCTGCATTCTTGCTGAGCTGTCCCACTTGCAGTACATGGAAGTCTATAATCTCATACCACACATAGAACATACTTTCCTCATTTCGCTAGCCAAACAAATGGCTATTTTTGCATTACCCAGTAGTACTTAATCAATCTTCTGTTGATATGGCCTTCACTTAGTCTGTAAATCTTTACAAAGAAGTCGAAGACAAGGTGATACGTATGGGGGAAATACGTTACTGGTAAAATCACCTTCACAGGAGAGTTTATATCACAAACTCTTTAGTCACAATATTTACTGGATCATCAATATGTTCCATCCTACAGAATATTACAAAACTGACAACTTAAACCGTGTAAATTTATCAAATCATTAGCAAAAATAATTGAAACAGAACACAGAATTTTACCTATTTAGTAAATTCCTACAGTCAATCTTCTGATCACAAAAAATAAATCACAAATTACCTTTCACTCCAGTAGAAGTCTTGAAGATGTGTAAAATTCAATCAACTATAGCAACAAGATAACACCACAATATCTTCCTTACCTATAAGGGAGAAATTCAGTCAAATTACACAAAAAAAATTATCCCATCAACTTAGTTAAAAAAAGATAAGTGAAATTAACTGTGCTTTACTAAAAAATATTTCAAACACAAACGCTCACAAATAGGAAGAGAGGGAAAACCTCCCACAATCCTTTAAGGTGCATTTAATTTTGCCCCTTAAAAAAATAGAAGTACAACAGTTCATTATAAAGTCTAATGCTCTTGAGGTCAAGACAAGTCTTTTCTTTCAAATCACAAGGCCAGAAATAACCCCTTATGATGCAGTCTGACTTCTTGTATAATCCAGGCTATAACAGTCACACACTCCCACATCCCCTTTTCCTGCTCCCATCCTCCTTCTTGTGTCCAGCTATTGTGTGAATACACAATGAACAGTCTTCCAACACCACTCTGTTTGTGTTAATTTTGTCTGCAATGAGGAAGACAGTTTACCTTCCCTCTTCCCACTCCCCTTTACTTAAGGTCTGTACCAGGATGAAGGCACCATTTGAATTACGTAGTACATATTTCTAAAGAAAGCATTCAACCACGCTTCAGAAATATCTAAGGTAAATGTGCTATACACTACAACCATTGGTAAAATCATTTGTAACCTACTGAAATTTATATATGGTAAACTAAAATGTAGAAAACTTCCTCCTTCAATAATTAGAGTAATTATAGATATAACCATTAAAAACGTAATCCACTTAGATCCTTTCCTTGACATTGAATATTTTCATAGCCACTATTTTCTATGGTTGTCTATGTTTAAGTACATCTTTCATTTTATTTTGTTTCCTCCCTTTTTGGTCCTTAAATAGATCCATTTTTCAGCCTAAAACGTGTATCCCAGACAACTGCCCAATGTGAGCACAGAATTCAAAAAGGAATCCCAATGGAAATCAACTACTGAAAGATTTTTTTTGCCTTGTCATACATTTTAAATGTTGTTTATATATCTAGCTTCATTTTTCTGAAAGGAGAACTTGTGTCCAAATCACAACTCTCAGTGGCTTCTTTAAACAGCTGTACTTCCCAGAACACTCTCATTCACCACCTATGACCCACATTCTTCATCCTTAAAGGCATGACTCAGGAGATAGGCAAAATATTCATTTTTTTCCATGGGACTATATCCATACTCAAAGTGATTCAGATTGTATTGAATACAATAGGTAATACAATCTTTTTTCAGTTTATCCTTTCTAAATGGCACCTCTTCAGCCTTGTCACCAAGACCCCATTGAAACACCAACAAGCCAAACTAGCTTTACCGTTCTCTGTTTGCTCTTACCTTTTACATCATATCAAAAAGTGGTAATAAAACTGGTTTTTCTATTAATTTACTGCAGTTGCTGGAAAGTTATCAAATTAGAAGTGGAACAAAAGGTCTATTTTCAAATGAATGAAACCTGGAAGTCCATTCCGCATGGCCCTGAATGTTAAGAACTTTTAACTCTCCTACCCACTTTCAACACATGCACAGACAAAACATGTATTTTTGAAAGTCTTGCCTCGGGCATTTTAAATGATACTTTTACAACGCAAGCTCATCTGTCACAGGTAGAAGCAGTAGATGGAAACTTTGAGATTCATAACCTCTGAAAACACAGAATGGAAGGTCATAATCCAAACCCAAGGGTAATCCAACTCAGCAGAATGTTGCAATTTAAGAAGGCGGCAACTCAACTTCCCCACCACAGAGGTTAACAGCAGACAGAAAGCAGCATGGCAAGCAGAAAAAGGAAACTTGTTGGAAGGGAGGAGAGTAGTAGCTGAAGCAGAACACTTCTGCTGAACACTCTACCATGGCTGCTCCTGCATAACCCAGGGTACCACGTGAACACGTTCTGTTCTAGAACTCATTGGCTCTGTAGCTCAGGGATTTTTCTGCTGTTCAAAACACGATGCCAAAGGATGCCGCTTTTCCCTCACTTTCAACCCCTGCAGGACTAGGAACATGCAAGTTTATGAGAATTTCCTGAAGGCTAAGTTAGCAGAAACACGCTTGGTGTGTTTCATGAACACCTTGGAATCACCCATGCTAGCAAACAGAAAATGAGGCCGTAAAACTGAACAAAGCGCTATACGTGCTTTAAAATAAATACGGATTGTATGATTGTACATAACTGAAAATAGGTCTTGCACAGCTAAAAAAACCAGCAGTTGAACTGGTTGTCATTGGCATCACAGCACCTAAAGTTGATTCTAGCTGGCCACTACTTGTTCTCTGGCAGTGATTTATTTCAGAAGGTGGAAATCACAATTGCTAACCTGACAAACACTCAAATCAACTCCCTTTATGTCAGTCAGCAATCATTCATAGAGTAACCTTCTTTAAGTCTATTCCAGCCATACACATGCATGCACAATACTATTAACATCAAAAGGGATTAACTTCAACTCAGTGGAAAAGTGCTGCACTAAAACATGCCACCACAGTGTTAATAGCTCTTCTGAGTGTATTCAGACTACACAGTACTGTAATAAAAGCTTCACAAAAGAACAATAATAGTAAAAAAACTTCAGACCTGAATTTATAAATATGTAACACCTAATTTTTTTTTAAAACAGCTCAGTGCATAATGCTCACACAGAGGCCATCTTCAAAGGCAGCCTATGTTATTTTAACACAGGAGATAAAGAACATACACGAGAAAAATAAGGGCAAAATCACAGAATATTATGAGTTGGAAGGGACCCACAAGGATCATCTAGTCCAACTCACCACCTAACACCCGTACAGAGACCATCAGCCTAACCCTGAAGAGAAGGGAAATTAGGAACGTCAAATCTTCCTCGACTTCATCCCCCTACCTAACTAACAATAAACAGCTTCAGTGCATGGTCCTATTTAACTCTTGTTCTGCAGTTGCTCACTCACAGCTGACAAGGAGGAACAGCCCAAGATGCAAACAGATGAAGTTATCAGTACGGGGAGTGGTGCTCCGGGAGGAAAAAAAATAGGAAACCGCCACCCTACACACCGCGTTCACACGAACACGCAGGAGAGCCTCCGACAGCCACCGGGACAGGCTTTCGGGGGACACACACTGCTCGGGGCGATCCCGCAGCGCCGGAGATGCGGGTCCCCCGGGGGCAGCTCCGGGCACAGCACCGCCCGCGGCGGCGACCCCGCCAGGAGGGTTTGAAGCCGAGCGGCGAGGAGCGGCCGCGAAGGGCTCGGCTGGCCGGGCCCTGTGCCGAGGCTGGGGAGGAGGGAAGGGGGAAGGGGGAAGGGGGAAGGTTCCAGCGGCCCCACGAGCCCCCGTCCCGCGGAGCGGCCGCACGCGGGAGCCCCTCCCCGCTCNGGGCACCCGCCCGCCCGGCAGCGCCGCTGAGCGAGTCACGGCCCCGGGCGAGGCCGGCAGTGCCTCACCGTTCTCTCTGTCCTAGGGCGCAGCTGTCCCAGCGGTGTCTCCATACGGGATGAGCTCCCGTGGCTGTGCGGGCGGGGAGCGGAGGCTGCGACCCCTCCCCAGCCCTCGGCAGGTGCCGCCGAGACACGGACACGCGGACACCGCGCAGGAGCCCCGGAGCCCGTCCCGTCCGGGGCCGGTGCCGCCTGGGGCAGGGTCAGAGCCCACCCGTGGGGAGGTGACAGCCCGGAGCCTTCCTGCGCTGCCGGGGGCCCAGGGGTGTGAGGTGAAAGGAGAGGTTCAGGTTAGGTACAAGGACCAGGATTTTCATGCCGAGGACAGCTGGGCTGTGGGAGCGGGTTCCTGGGGGTTTCCCACCCCCGAACAGACACAGCCCTGAGCAGCCCGGGCTGACCGAGCAGCTGCTCCGGCTGCCGAGCGGGAGGCGAGGCCAGAGACCTCCTTACAACCTGCATTTTCCAATGATCTCCGCGGGGGTGGGTTGTCCTGCGCTTACCCAAGGTGTTTGGATGCCTGTGTGGGTGCTGGCTGCTGAAACGCCTGGATATACAGAAAACATGACGGAGTGCAATGGCACCTGCTGTGCTGCGCAGGTTCAGGCTCTGGGAGTGCCGTGGAAATAGAAAATTATTTACATTACATGCAGTCGTACTGATTTTGCAAAACCCAGCACACGTATATGTTGCCTAAACAAGTTCATTCGTTTTGTGCACTATAACCTAAAGGTAACCACACACTTCTCACCTAGCCCGTAGATGCATACCAGGCCATTCTTTTTCGTAGTGCACAGAATAGATTTCTCTGCTTTGGAGCAAATCTGTGCAGTAAAATAAGGAATTTTATATGCAATCCCCGTGTAATTTCTAGAAAAATTACAAGTGGGGGTGGAGGCGTAGGATCATGACTGATATTGCTGACTGTTCTTTAAAGAATTCTGAAAAATTGTAAGATACTAAGTTTTCTTTATCAAAAATTTCTGTGTGATGCCATGTGCCACACAGCTTTAATGTGATTTTTGTCAAGAGGCGGTGGGATGTGTTTTCACGATGCCATTCTTGAGATTAATATTTTTTTCTTTAATCTTGGATCTTCAAAAGTAAGCTGCAACTGTGCAGCTCGTGAGTGCCGTGAAAGGAAATTAATGTAAGCACACTGCGAAGCAATGAGTCGGCAATGAAGAGAGAGCAAGCAGTATTAGATATCTGTGCCTAATTCCACATTGTTCGTTCTGCATCCACTGAAAGAGGTTAAGGTTGGAGATGAGTAATTATAGAAGGAATTATATAATGCATGTGCACAAGCAGTTTTAATTTGTACTAGCTATTTTGCTTGATGTTGTAATCTTCATGTTTTATGTATTATACTGCGTAATTTAAATAAAGCAGATGAATTATTTTTAGTATCTCTTGCTCCACATTTAGAAACAGCATTAAAAAAGGCTTCAATGCTTTCAAAGAGGAGATGGAGTATCATTTTGCTTTTTCAGGAAAACCAGTCACTGTGGATTTTTCTTCGATACAGCGGATGCTGCAACTACCAGAGCACTACTGGAGTACGGTTTTACCTCTAGATGCTGTCTATGTGCAGAACAGACTCTAAAACTCTGCGTCTGATCTTTCCTGGTTCATTACTCAGCTGCTTTAATATCACTAAACGTGAAGGAACAATCGCAGAACATGTGCCAGTTTCTCAAGGAAATAATACAGCAGCTTCACATTCCTGCCTACCACCAGTAATTCCAACTGTAAAAGGCTTAATTTACAGGCACAACGGGAGACACTTGGTCTCTGCTGCTTCCTGAGGCTACCTGAGTTTGCACCATCCAAACTGCTTTTTATTATTGCTACTACTAGTGTGGCTGCCAGGATATAACACCATTGACCTAAGCAAGTTTAATTGATACAGTGCTAAAAACAGCTGCACCTGCAGCAATCTTATCTTCAATAAGGTTCCCAGTGCTGCTAAAACCATTGGAAATGCCTGTAATTAACTTTCCCTAGATCAGACAACTCAGTAAGACTGCTGCTTTTTTCCTCTTTCCTCAATAAAACCGGGACATCTCTGCTCAGAGTTTCAGTTATAGGTGCCTCCCAGAGAGGTTTATTTACACTTATGTTTCTTCTCACACTGGTTTTAGGCCATTTGTTTCTGGAGGAACCTGCTGCCTCACGACAAACTTTGCTTCTCTGATGTACAGTTTTGGAAACGTAAATAGCAGTTTCATTGAATTAAAAATCAGTGTTGCTTTTCTTTAAACAATATAAAATGTAATGCATTTTTTGGTGTGTGCTTTTCCTTAAATCTTTTATTGTGGGACAAACATCCTAAAGAGGAGAAGGATGTAGATAATTTCTTAAGCAGAGTAATGAGACATCTGGGTGGCCGAATAAAGTCTGTGCTATTCTATCTACAACACATCAGTTGGCGATTTCCATATTTTCTAATTTTCACATTTTCTAATTTTCACAGAATTACAGAATGGATCAGATTGGAAGGGGCCGCACTGGGTCATCTGGTCTAATGAGCCTGCTCAAGCTCATCCTAGAGCACAATACCCAGGGCATTTCTTGAACACCTCCAGTGAGGGTGACTCCACAACCCTCACATGAAAGAACTTCCTCGTATTCAGATGGAACAAATAACATTTTTGGGAAATGTACTGTTGCTGCACCAGCACTAGAGAAAAACCATTAATGTAGTTTCAAATACTTTTCTCCCTTTCCACTCCTTTGAGTTTATATGCAAATTTTGTGTAGGTGCCATGGTGATAAGAACCATTACCAATCTGTTGTTGCACTCAATGTGCAAAATTTCTTGTAAGTGCTGATACTGTTTAACAGATAGAGAAATTGCAGCATTAGAGCTGCTGTCTATGTGGATTATAAATCTGCAGTCGAAATGGCTGTTTGTGAAGCTTTTGTGCCAGTTGGATTTTTGGCTTTACCTAAATGACAACTTTATAGTGTTCATCCTGCAGCCTCCACATTAACCTGATGGCACAGCCATGAGCTGTTACCAAAAAAAGTAAAAATATCAATTTCTAATTATAAATTATTTGTTGTTAACAGAAAACAAGGCATGAGGAAAAATACTCATGCTGCTTTCTTGTTCAGAATGATGTCTCCATTTTAGAGATTTTGAAGAAAAAAATGAATGAAAAAAAGATCCCAGAAATGTCTGAAGTAAACACAGTAAAACTGCATCATCTACTCCTAGGAAAACAATGCAACTGCTTTAGCTATATTTATTTATTTATATTTAGTGGCTTTGACTTCTGTTATTTAGCACCATCATTGTGGATCTTAATCAGTAAATTCCTGAGTGGTCTGGAAGCTGGTCCTGAAAGAGTCTTTCTCTCCTTCCTCCATTAAGTTTTCTTATAGATGGTAATAAGCTTCTAGAAGGCTGCCTTCTGGAAAGGAAATGTATCTTCTTTTTTGCCCACAGGTTAGTTTGCTGGTAAGTCTACTGGCATTCAGCAAGGTTCTAAGGCATTAGATTAGTGCCTGAAAATATCTTCCATAATTAATAGAAAATGTGCTACAGCATAAAAATTTGCACTGGGAAAAAAAGCTCATTGTACCTGTAATATGACTGTGATAAAACTGCAGGGTTGATGCAGACAGTCACAATGGACAATATTATCAATCTGTTGGCATGGAAGACTTCGTGTGCCCAGTAATATGATTTGTATGCAGTTTCTGGGGCTTGAGGTTATATGATTTACTAATATAGTGCTTACTTTGCTTACTATACTTATGAATCAGGTGATGTAAAAGGTACCCTTTGGCACTGCAGGACTGAATATTGCTACTCCATTTGATTGCTGGTCAAGGAATACCCCTTCCAATTGGGTGCTTTTTAATTCTGTGATTCTGCTTTTTGCTTCTGGCAGTAGAACAGTGCAGTGGATTCCCGCTGGCCTCAAGTTTTGACACATCAGAATCAGCCAAAAACAAGAGGCAAGTTATACTGCTGCAGTGTGAAGGCATGGGTTTTCTCACACCCCAGCTGTGGTGATGACGGGGAGGACAAATGCAGGACAAATTGACAGCTCCTATATGGTGATTATAAACTGACAAATATAATTGGGGGGGGTTGGTATTACTAAAATTCTGATCTCGCAGACACTACTGTTTAAAGGACTCTTTCCTATAACTGCATTGGCTGAATTGCTAAGATTCTTCTTGGTTACTGCTATACTGGCTTGAGGGTTGTCCTCAAGTTAGGACATGTCGCCTCTGTAGATGAGCATGGTCAGACCAGATCATTAAAGAAAAGAAGCTTGTTTTTATATCTGGAAGAAAAGACACACTGTAAGGGCCTTTGTGCCTTTCATAGCAATAGAAGGTGTAGAGTTTGGAGTGTTAAAGGCAAAACACTAACAAAAAATCCAGAAGATTATCTGATGTAAGATAAACACGATGAATTTAAACTCTATTCAACCAGAAAAATTCTAAGTGGGGGAGGAGGGGAGGCAGAGAGAAAAATCACATGGGAAATATACCATGTTCATTATGAAATGGATACCCATACATTATACTTGGCTTTTGTCTTAGATTCCCTATTTTTCTGCTTCTGCAGTAGAGTTAAGTTTCAAAATCAAAGCCACAAAATAAATTCCCCCGAACAGCAAAAAACAACTAGTAGTTCAAAGTGACTGTTGATGTGAAAAGCCTGTGTTCTCTTGATATTGCTGCTTGGCACTACTACCAACTGGGTAGTGAAGCGGATAACAAATATTGGCATGGGTAAGTGGCAAGTGTGGCTGAAGACCTAGATTTTGTTTGGAGAGCAAACATCCACAACAGATGGAAAGATCCAACCTGGCAGGCCAACTAGGGCTCAGTGTCAGTTATGCCTAAAGAAATGTAGTTGAAACATCATTGTGTGGTAGTGAAGTGGAGAATGTAAGTCATTAAGAAGGAAAATAAATTACTTATTTCACAGCTGCACTACACCAACCAACCGAGACTCCAGGGGAATTTTGAGAAAAGCGAAGGATGTATATCTTTAGTAACTTAGTTTAGTAAAAACATGATAGCAGTGTACCTCAGATTTCAATTGCAAAGCTGTTAATTCTCAATTCATGTACCATCTCTGTTAACATGTCTCTACATTCCTTCTGATTCTGAAAGTACTGATGAAAGCTTCTGGACTCCAGTTGGAGAGAGCTTGTCTTCAGCAAGTCAAAAGCTGGGATGGATAAATTTGGCATATATACACAAGCTACATCTTTTAAGTGTTAAGGCCATAAAGTGAAAAGCATTTGGGATGAGAGAATGAGCACCTTGCAAAGAGGCCAAACCAGCGGCGTCACTCATACAGCGTAAAAGAAAGAATATATGAATGAGTGAATATAAAAGAATATATGAATGAATGAATGAATATAAAAGAAAAGACTGGAAGAAAATGTTAAGATGTGGAAATGTGATGTTACTGTGAAAAGCATTAGATAAAATAGAGAATGTGCAATAGTAATAGTAATCATCATCATCATCATTTAAATTGGAGAGGCACATTCTATAGCTATCTCACTAAGATAATTTGAAGAAGTAACCTACATGTTTTTCGTGCAGGGATGTGCATAGGTGCTATTCCCTCATCAGACTTCTCTGCGCCCATAATAGGTTCGATCTCTACTCCTGCTTGAAAAATTCTTGCTACAAAAGGCCCATGGACAATTTTGGCCATGCTAATCTGTCTTCCTCCTGAGGGTAAAGATTTTTTGGTTTTGACTTCTAGTTTGCAATTTCAGAGTGAGCAGATGAGTTGTGTGGGAGAGGGCTCTCACTTAGCTGACAAAAGCTGTGGATAATTATCTTTCTTGAAAGGCATTCTCATGGGCATGATAAATAGAATCTTGGAAAATGTAGGCTGGGAGGGGTGTATTTTATTTATATTGGAGTCTCATGACAGCTCTGCCAAATAGGCTAGGTCTCACTCTGGTCCCATTATCCTCAATGGTAAAATGGATATTTATGTTACCATCATAGTATCCATTATACATGTTCCTAGAATCACTGAGATGAGCAACCTGAGATCAACATGTGGGCAGCCTTGCCACTCAGCAGAGTTCAAAGAAACTGGGGCTGATTGTCACTCAGTATAAACCACTTAACACCTTGTAGGAACAGACTTACCAGGATTATTTATACGTGTATAAGTTCTTGTATCACAGAGTCATATGGTAGGAAGAAAAACCATTTAATAAACATGCTTTGGAAAAAGTGTATCACAATGCTACAGACCACACAATGAGAGAAGGGGACCAGATAATTAGATGAGTTGCATGTTGACCCTACAACTCTGCCTGGAAGCCTTGGCATCACTATTTCAACAAAGAGAAATCAGAATATATATCAGGATACTTGTAAAGGAATAAAGTCAAATTCCTGCAGGAGCTTTGTACAGAATATTTTTTTACTTTCCCTACTGCTTTCAAAATATGTTTAAGTTTCTACCACTCACTGTCTTTATTTTCCTGCTAAGTTTTGAAATTTTTCAATGGCAAAAAGCTACGAATGCA
>WEKX01006587.1:62940-76099 GCA_013390025.1 Pitta sordida
TACGAATGCATAGACACAAAATCAAACCAGCAACCCCTAAAACCAACAACCAAAAAAAATCCCCCAGGTAGCAATGGTATTTATACATTTCTTCTCACAATTTTGGCTAAGAGGGAAACCCACAAGTTTGATACCATATCCAACCACTTACCTGTTTCCTAAAAGCTACAACTTTTTCAAAATTAAAAATATATCCAGCATCCATTCTGCTTCTCTTCTCTGGGATACGTTCTGAGAATCTTCTAAAGCAAGCTTTTCCAGCTGTAGTGATAACCACAGAGTACCGGCGGCATGGATTTCCTGCTTCATATGAGGAACAGAGGCAACCACAGCAATAGCTCCAATGGAAAGGTAATGTTAAGAAAAAATTTATTCTTTCCTAACAGTTCCAGCTGTGGTTCTGGCCTTCACTTTCTCTGTGAGGACAGTGCATATAAGAGGCAATTATGCTACTTATTTCTGTCCCATCACAAGAGCATATATAAGATTCCTGGCTTT
Organism: Pitta sordida; assembly: GCA_013390025.1. Classification (NCBI taxonomy): domain Eukaryota; kingdom Metazoa; phylum Chordata; class Aves; order Passeriformes; family Pittidae; genus Pitta; species Pitta sordida. The sequence continues at coordinate 63,439 of WEKX01006587.1, forward strand.
TCTTTTCCTGGATACTTCACCAAGTATCTGAAAGCAAGACAGCAGCACTATGCATCCTATTGATTATCTACAGAACATGAGAAATTTGCCTGCTGTTTCCATTTTGGGGATCACTACTGTGGAAAACAAAAAACTTGTGTGTCTGTAATTAATAATAAATCCACTTCACTTGATCATGACATAAACCTTTATTTAAGAACAATAGTTCATGCTTATCAATAGCTCATTCCACTGCTATGAAGACCAGATATTTACAGAAATATCTTTTTCTCATACCTGTAATTGTGTTCCCATATTTGTGTAAGCCTTTCACAGAACAAAGAAAATATAATTAATAGAGAAAGCATTTGTTGCAGCTGAAGAATTTAGGAATTTTCAGGTTGGTGTTAGCAGGTAAAAATAATTTAAAGTTTCCTGATAAGCAGTAGGGGTTAGTTTTATTCATAAAAATGTGTCACTGGATGGGAAGCATGTTCTTCCAAATAACTGCGCAGTTTTGGTTTTTTTTTTCTCTGCACAGTCCCAATGTTCCTTTCTTGGTTTATCTACCTATTTTTCTGCAATTATGTGTGTGTTTGCATGCACACATTTCCAGTATCCTGAACATGCTTTCCAGGGTATGACCCAACCATTACAGCTGAAACAGTCAAGTGATTTAACATACAAAGATTTCAGGTAGGGTGTAACCAGAGGAGGGAATGCAGCCCACCCAAGTCTGAGCCTGTGAATGCCAAGTTCAAGTAAATTTGCTAGCAGGATTTTTCCCTTTAACCTCCCCTCCCCACCAAAACATATGTAATCAAAAGGTGAAGAGTTCAGTTTTGGAACAAACAGGACCTCTTTAAAAATATGTAGCTGGCTGTAGCCAAACTATGATGTCATTGGGTGGGAACTTCCCCTCACTACATGCGAGCAGCATTGGAGTGATGCGCTGTGAGATGTGAAAAAAAATCACAGGGATGATTTTAATATATCTTGGGGTGTATTTGTTACAACAAATCTGCAATATCAGTGATTTTCGGTTTTATACCTTTGAATGTTCATCTGCCACAAATTGGTGCCCAAGCAATTTTCCATTCCTAGCCACACTACACTCATACACAGACTGAAAGCTAATCTGATTTGCAAAGTTGTCAATCACAGCATCGATTAGATAGTAGATAATGGTGTTAATGCAATCATTAAATGACAAGCAGCTTTCGCACTGTTTTCTTTGAATAGCATGTGGGGCCCCATCTGTATTACAACCACAACCGATTCAGGGAACCTGGCTATTGACAAGTTACCCTGTGCTGAGTTTTAACATTTATATTGATTGGTCCTGCAGACAGTTCGGTACCTAGTTCACATTTATGTCTGTTTGCAGAACGAGAAACTAGTTTTACCCTCAAGAGATTTCCCATACAGTCAGTTAGGCTTAACTACTTTTACAGCAAACTGCCTGAGAAAAGGCCATGGGTGCTGCTGTCAGAAAACTTGTCAGAAATACGTATTTTAAAGGAAAATTGGTACTTAGGTTGATGTTTCTAATTCTCACTATTTCATGTAGGACACCAGTGCTGACAAGAGAAACCAAGGTCAAATCAAGAATCAACTTCTCTTGACAGCAAAGGGGCCAGAATTGTACCCTGTATGTTTTACACTGAAATATGGCCAGCAGAATCAACTGCTTTACTTTTGAGACCTTAGAGCGAACTAAGCTGAAGACGCAAATTAGCTTGATTTTTTTTCCTGTTACTGTATGGGCATTTGTCTGTAATATTAAAATTCCATGCAATGTTTTCTTTACTCAGGATTGATCACTAGAAACTTTCTGATGAATTACATTATGTAGTATATATGTAGATCCAGATAAAACATCTATCTCTTTTATATTTTACTTTTCCAAAAGAATGGAATGAGTGTTGCATTTTTAATCAGCTTGACTTTACAATTTCTTATATGTTGGATTTTTTTTCTTAATCACAATAAAAAACATTGTATAAAACCCAGCTTCACAATTGGCATTGATTTACCAGTTTTCAAGTAGTATATTTACAAAGGTCAATAAATTTAAAATGCACAAACTCATTGTTTGAGCCTATAGACTGCTGAGGGGAAAATGTGCATCACAAAGAGCTAATCTCTTTAAAATCATCTATCTCAAGTGTTTGCCTCAGGATAGTTTTTAGCATTAATAAGGCAAACCATGTATAGCCATGGCATTGCCAAGATGTCTCTGATGTCTTGTATCAAAAATAATGAACATCCTGATCATCAGATAATGTAAAATTTGCTGACACAAACCCAAAAGCTTCACACTCCTCTTTGTTCAATATGGATTATTAATTTTGTTTCTCAAAAAGAAGAAATTATAACGAGTATCAGTTTTGGGTCCAAATACCCCATTTTAATCACAGAACTTAATCACAGAATATTCTGAGTTGGAAGGTACCCACAAGGATCATCGAGTCCAACTCTTAAACGGCACCACTGCCTCCCTGGCAGGAATTGAATCCCCGGTCTCCTGTGTGAGAGGCAAGGACACTCAGCACTGTGCTCAAGTGGATTTTCATTTAAAATTCTTTAATATTGCATGTATTCATAAAATGCTTAATCTGAATGGTTACTGTACTGATATTTTATCATGACACTACCTTTGATTATTGTCCATATGACTTTTGGCAGTATTTCAGTTTTATACAAGTAAAAACATCCTTCAGCGTTTAAAATTTATGTGACCAGTTTTATTGTTAGTGAAAAAAATGGTTATACTGTATGCAGTTTTAGATTACTGTGAATTAGAAAGTAATATTATCCTTCAGGTGGGTGGAAATAGCTGTTATATATATAAGATTAGAGACACAATGTATTTGTTGACATCACTACTATTTAGCCCAGAAACTCTCAGAAACTAACCTTTGCATTCAAGGTCTGATTTGCACATGCAGAGTAACACCTGTCCATGCAATTTATGTCCACAGCAGGTTAGAATTTCTTGCAAAATTCATATGCATCAAGTAATTTGACTTTAACTTGATTTAAAGTGTCTGCACAGCAGATGTGTGCTAAGTATTTAAACTGATTCAAGGGAGATCAGGAGTGAAGTTCCCTGTTTGGTGTAGGGCTACTACAGCTTTTGAAAAAGAAGCAATAGTAGCATCAAAATTGCTGTAATGTCCTTTGGTGCCAAGCAGAACAGAGTGCCCCTGGCAGCTCCATCCATGGACTAGTGTTCCACTGTTCTACTGAGTGGAACAGGGAGTTTGCACTGAGACACAGCTGACTTCCCCTCAAATGCCCTCCCAGTCCGTAATCCACAAACCCCACTAATCTGCACTGGGGCTTCCCTGCATTACTGTGGATTAGTGACATCCTGCTGTATCATATAGTATATTTACGCACTGTTTACAAACCCTATGCAGTTTAACCCATGGCACGCATTGGTCTGTAATCTCACGTAGGGTCAACCTTGTTCATTGTGGGTATAAAAATGTAGGTATAAATAGCGTTATCCTTACTTTACAGTAGAGTTTTGTGCAGCATACTGCATGTATACTTTATAACCAAACAGCTCTTCGCATCCTTGGAAAGGGAGGCTTAGTATCACTTGGCACATTCAGACATTCCTTTGCACAACAGCAGCCTCTCACAAATCTGTCAGGAGGCAGTGGTGATCAGGGACTTTGCCTGGATTCTTCTTTACCCCACAACTCTTTTCTAGTGGCTTGGCTTCCAGCCTAGCAGTGTTACTTACTCTTCCTCTCTTAAATAAAATCTGTAAACCTCTATCCTATGGAAAGCCTGACAGTCTTAGACTCCCTGCTCCTGAAGGCTTCAATCACCCTAGTTTTGTAATGTCTATGAGTAGTCTTTGGCCAAGCCTGGCTCAGCTCAAAAGGAGGAGCAATTTACAGGATCCACTGAGTTCCTATAATCTCACCATTTGTTTGCTCTCTTCCTTACCTATCACCATCATATTGCCTCTTTTCCTTCACTTTTCTGTGGTGAGCCCGAGGGCAAATTACTGTAGGCAAGATTAGTAGAATTGGAAGAGTCCTTTGCCAGGCTCTTCAGACTTCTTCTAGTCTTCCAGCCTGGCTCCTAAGTTGGTGATGGCCCCTCTCCTCCTCCTTCTAGTCCTTTAGTCCACGGTCTCACTATGCACAGCTGACACAGGCAGCTGCCATCACAAATGCAAAAACATACCCACAGGCCCTACAGAAGGATGGCAGCACAGAACAGTTTTCTCTTGTTAGGCAAGAAGGGCTGGAGCCAAGCAACGAGCCGGGTGTGAAGTGCAAGACCCAGCTTGGTGCTGTGAATGGAAAGGGGGAGTGACCATGAAGGGAGAAAAGGTGACCAAATGGCTTCCTAAGAGTCTGCTAACAGCACGAGGAGATGCACACAAACAGCTCTGCATACCTCACATACGCTTACATTAGAAATCCTCTTAAGTTCTTCTTTAAGAAGGGAGAATACTGTACCTGGAGTTCTTGGGGAAAGTCATGTGTGTCCATCCCTTCAGGCCCAGCAAGGGCACCCCTTCTCCTTTTAAAACTCACACCTCACTCAACACAACCTCTCACATCTGCAGCCTCCTCCCTCTCTTTATTTTCCAGTCTGACTTGCTGCAAGACTCTGTATTCAGTTGCTATTCTGCTAAAGCTTCTGCTAAGTGATAAAATGTGGCAAGGATAAGCGTAGGGCAGATTCTGAGACAGATAAGAAGCCTGAGATGTATGGAAGACTAGTTTTTGTGGCAACGAACTGACTTGCTGTAGTCTTCATCTCTAACACTAATTTCACTATAAACAATTTGCTGGTTTTATATAATAGATTCTCTCTTTCTGTAGGTACTCTGGTGGCTTGCCATACTTTGTGTACCATTTTATATGAACAGACTTTAAACAGAACCAAAGAAGATATCTCTTCTCTCCTAATGTGGATGTAATTTTAAGTTTCCACTTTGGTCTATTTTATATGTTTACTAGCATTCTAACTACTGTGAAAGCAGGAAAGTTAAGTCAGATGATTTTTGTGGTCTATGAATCTCTGGACTACTTCCATCAGAGTGTTTGGATATACAGTGAATCCCCGGTACATTGCGATATCTGCATTACGACCCCGCCCATTTGTGAGGCAGAGGTCGCCGGCCCGATGCATGCGCAGTGCCTCTGCTCTGCCGAGGGGCAGTGCCATGGTGCCTGTGGGGTGGGACTCACCCCGCCCTGCGGGAGGGGGCTCACAATGGTGGCACCGTGTCCCATCCCTGACCCGGGAAACTGCCCCACGAAAGTGAGGCAAGCAAGGTGGGGGGGAAGCGCTGTGTGCTGGGAGGGGAGGAATGGTGAGCATGCGTGGTGGCAGCAGCCAGGTTTCCGAGCCCCCTCTGACTCGGGAGACACACCCCCAGCACGCCCACAGCTCAAAGCCCGCGCCACTACTCTCTGCCCCTGGCCCCGTCCCCGGGCATCCTGGTACAGCGCGGCCAGTACGCCTCACCGCGGCTGCCAGTGCAGGCTACCNCTGTCTCTCTTGTTCCCTTCCCACTTCAAGAGTTGCGTTTTTTTATGGTGCACAACTGTCCCGGTAAACTGGCCTCAGAAACAAAATGTATATCCAGGACCACCTGCCTAGAGCAATGACAGCACTGAATTGTATTCTTTAATCTTTGAAAAATGTGAAGGTTTAGTATGGGGATGCTGTATCTGTGGAAGCAAAACTATTAATGCCTGTTGAAGTTATTATCTTTATTGAAGCATTTTTTTTCAGTTGACTTTGTGCAGCAGTCTTGGAGAGGCTTCTGTAACTTGCATCTCTGAATGTTGTATAGATGCAGCATTTATCAGTGTTTCTGTAGAAATGTCTAGGTAAACTGAACTGTAAATTGGCTACATATATGACTATGGCATACACTAAGAATTAATTTAATTTAGAGAAATAGAGGAACGCTCTTCACACAACATACACAAACCCTCTTATGATTTAAATGTGAACAGACTATATATCTTTGCCATGTTAGCTCAATAATCCAAACTTCCCTCGGGCAAGTTGCCTGTGTGTCTAAACAGCACACATCTGTTCTTTTCCACCACTTGTTTACATGTTCTTCCTCTCCGTGTGCCTGCTCCATCATCATTTTAAAGAAGTTCCTTAACACTTTGTTTATTTTTCACACATATTTCAGAACTGTATGCTGTAACAGTTGTATGTGTTGAGTGCTGGTTTTATAATTTATGAGCCAGTGTTTGTTTTTCAACATATTAGTGTCTATCAACAATAACTTCATGAAGTCATTCAAGGTTAAAATCAGGCTTTCTGGCTTCAGGCTGACTGGGCAGCAACATGAAATGCCACATTGCATGGTAATCTAACTAATGAATCTACAGTGATACATACTATAATTTATTATTTAGGATAGATTTAGAATAGGAGAGAAAAATCTAAAATCAGCAATTTAATAGTGTGTTTTGAAACATTATTATATGTCTTAGTAGGCATAATAAGAGAAAAAATACACATCAAATTAAGAATATACATTATTGTTTTTTAAATAATGACTTATTTTCAGTTTTCTGTTCTCACATATTAAACAGTTTCATTTCCAGAAATGCTGAGCAAATATCTGTTGGCTAGTGCCAAAAAAATAATGCTGGATAGATCAATTCTATGAAGTCCACCACCTTTGCAACATCAATACAATGCTGTACAAATATTAGGACAGTGAAGAAGCTCGTTTTACCCTAAGGATGGGGTAAAACTATGCTGCTGTTTGAAAATGTTGCTAGAGCAGACGAGTTCTGAGCAGTGGCTTACAAACCTTTTTGCTTAACGTAACTTTGAGTTTTCTCTTTACTATTTAAATTGTTCTGTGATTAGTAAACCAGATAGGCTGAAGTGGGTTGTTTGTTCCTCTACTGAAATGACAATCAGTGCTACCAAAACAAAGCTCTCAGCACAGGATTTGTTTACATGTTTAGTCTGTTGCTTATCATATTTGAGTGCTGATCAGTGCTGCCTCAGTCTCTTTTTCCAGAGCCTATGGTTGCCAGCCTGGAGTAGAGCCTGCAGCGTGGGTTGTTATAAAAGGCTTAACAATAAAATTAAAATTCACAGAGAAATATTTTCCTTTTTTTATTTTTTATGTAAAAATTGCAGCAAGCATATGAAAAAGCCTATGACATTAGGAATGGGCACATCTGACATTTCATTCCTATAGAATGCTCCCACAGACTAACAAGGCATCATTCAGAAAAGAAACCAAGTATTTTCAAGGTAGAAACACAAACAAAGAAGTATTCCAGTACATAAATGGATATCACTGTAGGAAAAAAAAGTTTCTATTGATTGATCTGCTGGAATTACAAACTCTTAAAATTGGTAGAACAAAAGATCAGTGTGGAATTAAAAATCAAATACTAAGGAACTCATTGAGATAATGATTCTGATTCTTAAGCTTTATTTTTCTTTGTGAAGTAACTTAGCAATGCATGTCTCTTCTATTTGCGATGTCTATAAAAGAGAAGAAATTTTCTTTTAGATGTGTATAAATACTAGAATTGCATAATGCCACGTTGATCTCTGATCATTGTGAAAGCAATTATTTCCCCTGGACAAAACCCTCTCTTCATTAGCACTGAATGGTATTTGTCAGTCTTTTTCCTGTTTAGATAATATGTTCAGTGTTGATATATTTAAAAACATTCAATTGGTTGGAATAGTATCTGCAGCTTCCCATCAAAGGAGTGATGGCAGTAGCTGTGGGTCTAAATCTCAAAGCACCACTCTGTAGACTTCCTAAGTGATTAGTACAGAGTATTATCGCTCTCCACCATCTGGCTATCTAATATGGAACCGATATTAAAGGAATCAGAAGACCTATACAGGCTTCATCACTGCGAACTTACAGTGTGTCACAGGAAAAATGTGGAAGCTACATTAAAACCACAGATATGCTTAAACATAAAAGAATTATTTCTGTTTGCAGCGAAGATGTACGCCTGACCCGCCTCCTTTTAATTACTTGCAAGTATATAAAGCCATACATACGTACACCAAAATAATGCAGCTTAGCACATATATGTGAGCTGCATGTTTAGCATGCTAGGAGTGAAATCTCTTTAAATTAAAAGTCTCATTTTGGTTTTGATGTCACTACAAATAGCTGGTATGTTGGATGGTTTCTGAGGCTTTGATTCATCTATGTTTTAAAGGTTTCGAAGTTAAATGCTTCGGATAAGACAGAATTAAAGAATCGTCACAAATTTCTGTGTTAAAGCCTCACAATCCAATACATAAAACCACTTGTAATTCAGTGTACTGTATATCTTTGTGTATAAAAATATCCCTTTATAAGGAAGAACAAAAGATACGCTTCTCCACTCCAGGAACATTACATGGAATAAAGAGCCTCTGAAAACCTCCAAAGCACAGAATGCAAGCTTGTGCTGCCAGACAAAAGTGAAAGCCTATCCTGTTTTCTCTCTCCCTGATGTAGTTGCTGTGTCAGATGAGGGCATCAGGGCATATTCAAAAGTCAGAATGAAGAAAAGAGAAACAGTGCAGAGAAAAGTGAGGTGAATTCTGTCCTGCAAACACCTAGGTTTCCTCTGAGCAAGCCCAGCTTTACGATTTTTAATTTGTTTGTTTTTCAAAAGTGCAGATAAAGGCAGTAATTAAAAATGGGTTATCAGATTCCACTCACTCATAGATGTTATGCTCTGGGGCATTGGAAGCCCTGTATCCGGCAAAGAGGAAAGCAGAAAAAAGGGGAGATTTTTTCTCCTATTTCCTTCAAGCTGTTTAGGAAGCTATTTCTTTACTTCTTTTTAAGTGGTTTTATTTTTACCTCAAAATGAAAATCAGTTTCTTTGTCTTGACAGAGAATCCTGAGCAAGTGGGCTTTCAACTACACTCATGTCACAGAAGTTCTGTAACAACATATTTGGCTGAGCAGCACAACTAATAGAGCCTGGTTTGGTAAAGACGTCTGTCTTTTGATCCTGAAATCTCCTTCCCCACTCAAGTGATCTCAAGTCCTCTTTTGTGGGACCTGCCCCAGACAAAAACCAGCACAGACTGCTGCTAACTTCGAGGAAGGAGAGTAGTGGAGCTGAGTCCACCTTTCTGTCCTCTAAAGAATTGTTTTCCTTTTTCTTCTAGCCAACTGTGTGTTATTTTACAAAACTTGTAAAATGTTAATTGTCTTTAAGATGACTGTCCTTTTGCACATATGGCTGAAATAGGTCACTTCAAAAGCTAAAGGGCTACAGCTGACAGCATTCAAATGTGCCTTAGGAAACTAGGCTATCGAATCACTTCTAATATGTGGGTTTGTATTTTATATTAACAGTACTTTTGATCACAGTTCTCTGACCACTGGTTATATCCTCCATGACAGCCAACGAGTGTAACAAGTAAAAAAACCAAACAAACACCATCTTCTTGCCCAAGATTTCAGCTTCTCTTACTTCTCCATATTTTCCTATTGGCATCTTTTCTCATTATACAAGCCACTTTACACATAAATGCTGTGGGTCTATGCAGCCCTGCTTTTGGCAGTGAAGTCAGCTCAAGTCAAGTTGATGGGCTCTGCTGCACTGTTCTCATTCTGATCAAGTAGGCATTGTACGTTGCAACCACAAAAAACTTGTGTGAACAGAGTCATCTGTGGACCCTAGGGCAAGGTGGCTTTCTAAACTTCTGAACAGTAAAAAAACCCCACAAAAAGAATTTTTTAAGGTATTGTTAATCCAAATTTTCCCAATGTTCTCATTCTCATTTCTTCTGTTTCAGTGGTGCAGGGGCACATGTGCATTGCTGCAGTAGAGCAAGCAGCTAGGAGATGAGCCTTAAAGCAGATCTTCTACCAAAGTGGAATTAATTTTTTGAGTTACCCCGAAGTGTGAAATTCTGTCCTGACCGAAGACACCAGCAAGTTTGTCTTTTACTGCAGAGCGGATAGAATTCCATTTTGTGCAGCCACAGCACAAGGGCAAGAATCCAGGCCCTACCGACATCAGGAGTAAAATATCCCATGAATTCAACGTCTTGGCACTGAATAAACTCTAATAGTTGTGACTCTGTGCTAGGATAGCAGTAAAACCTGTGAAACATTATCTGTCGGTTGAATCTCCCCTGCCATTACCAATTCCAATCATAACCATGGAAAAAGAATTATTACAGGACCAAAAGATAAAATTAGAATTGCTCCATATTTAACTGTCCCAGTCTTTTTACTGTGCCTATATTTACATGCAAAATTTAGGAAAATATTTAATGAGTGTATTAAAATTTCCTGGTGCGATTTTTTTTTTTTTAAACAGTGTCAATCAGTACAGATTGTGATTCGTTTTCCATAAAATTGGCATTAACTGGATAGGCAGAGGCATGAGCACCAGAAATGCACAACATTTGGCAGTAATAAAAACACAAGTTAAAGAAATCAGCTGCTGCTGCAAGAATATACAAGGAGAGAGAAAAGATTTGTCTCTGTGCAGGGATCAGCCAGTTCCCAAGGACATTCCATGTGCTGGTTCGTAACATACAGGACCTGCTCATGAAATCTTAATTCTGGCAAAGATTCCTTTTCCCTCACTAAGGAGAGCAGAACAACTCTCACAGTGAACACTCTGTAGTAATGCCTCTGAAAACTAGCACAGAACGTTTTTTTGTAAGGAAAAATGCATGAAATACATTTTCCAAACAATTTACATACTTTATCTTTGGTTTATACCCAGATACATCAATATAATCAAGAAACTCTAATAAGCTAACTCACTTGAATGTTTTTTTTGCTCAACTTTAATTCATTGTTAGGCATGTACAGGCTATGGCTGAAAGCAGTAACACATCAGCAACAGTGTTTTTTTCTACTCCTAAAAGGACAGTATGTATTTTTGGCAGAAATAGCCTTGTTCTTTCAAAAGCTACTGTCTCCTTTCAGTCTGCCAGTAGTCTTGTAGTAACTGTAAAATCTGTATACAGCATAATCACAGTAAGCATATACGTACCCCTTTTTTCTGCAAAGGACTTATTAAATATTCTATTGTTCTCATTGTGGAGAAGCAATATAAAAGTTTCCTTTTTCATGGTGCAAATTAGGGAAAGAATATGAAAATGTCACTTCAAAAAAAAACCCCAAGAAACCAAACAACAAAAACACAACAAAACTCCCACTTTATAATTCTTCAGGTAATTCATTCTGATACAGCTTTTATTACAGTTTACATCTTGGATTTCTACCAACATAGATGTTAACTTATGTAATTAAACTGGATCTTTTTCAGCAGTGTTGGATGCACTGAGTCACTCAGAAATCAGCTGTAGGAAACAGACTTGGAGGAAAGTAAATTTTTCAAGTAATAATATTCTAAAAGACTCGGGAATATGTATTTGCAAGAAGATGTATCTTTTATGACTTATGATTTACTGGAATTCTCATGGCTTCTTCCTGAAATTATCTAGATATTTAAAATGAGATTTTAAATAAAGATTTACAAAGGGTATCAGCTCTTTTGTCCAGGCTTGAACTGATGGCACTTATCATACAAACAAGACATTATGACATTATCTTGTCCAGTTTTCATTAGACAGATTTTTGTGGTGGTGGCTTTTTAGTTGTAATGCAGAGAAGCTCCATCTGAGGTAGATAGACTGGCATATATATGAGGGAGCCATATGACAAGCATTAAACGGCTTAGAAGATTGTCTTCCCGCATTACTCGTTCAGCTGTTGTAAGGATTATTGTTGTTGTTTTTGGGGAATTTTTTTTCTAGAAATATCATAGTAAATAACCAGTTTTGTTTGTGCTAACAGCAAATTTTTTTCTCAACAAGAGAGCAGGAAAAACCCATAGATTATTTATGTCTGTATAGTACTAGTGTAACATCGTACACAGATATTTGGGCTGTTTCTGAATGAATTAAGATTGCAGTGGAAGCAGAACAAATTCATTAGTGCAGTGTTCTCTTTGGGCTGTTTACTTGGCTAAGAAGCACAATATATTCATCCAGATGTACAGCCACAGCAAACATAGCCAATCAGTTCCACTACCCAAGACCAGTTAAGACCTGAACTCTGTTTCTCTTGAGCTATACAAGCACAAGTAATAGCTCTTGTTTAGAAATTGTTACAAACCTTTCAGAAAAAGAAATCAACCTTCTCAGTATTAAAACAAAGGCAATTAAGGCAGCCATCAACAATAAAAAGTGAAAGTCAAGACATTTAAATAGAACCTGTGGAGGAATTTAAGATAGGTCACATTGCCAAAGTTAAAATTTTAGGGAAATTATGTCTCCAAAGACATTCTAAATCATTGCACAGGGGAATTAAATTGTATTCTTCAAGGTCAAAAAAAAAAGTAATTAAAAATGTTAGGTACTTGAGCTGTAATGTGCAGATTTGGACAAGAATTTCAGTAGCAAGCATTACAGTTTACATTGACAAGACTTTGTCTTAGATATCCACAGGCAGATTGTCAATGTCTGACTGAGATCTTAATTTGAAAATATGAAGGAAAGACCTGGGAGTGATTTTGACAAAGATGGTAACCAGTGCTTTAGATGAAAGGGTAAGAAGTGGAGAGTATTCACAAAGGGGTGAAGGAATAAGACAAAGCCTCCAAAGGCAATGCTGAAACACGAGAGAAGCATGAGTCAATGTTGTCATAAAAATCAA
>WEKX01006592.1:0-117464 GCA_013390025.1 Pitta sordida
GCAGTTTCCTTTTGAGCTTTCTTCTTATTCTAGAAAAGATCTACCCATCGCTACACAGGAAATAAATTAGCTAATTTTACATGAAAGTAACAGCAAAACCAACTACACAGAGGATACTCTCAAATATTTAATGCAATTACATACACCCTATCATCAAGCTGGGTTTTTTTTCTACTTTTAAGGAAAGCAGGAGGTGAAATAAAAAAATTAGAAAACCCTTACAACCAAAATAAGAGATGACCTTAAAAGACATTCAAACTACAAGTTCTATTTCTTTCTAAAATATGTAATTTGTGACAATGTACTGTGTGCTGTGACCTTGCACTGGAGTAAAGGGAATTTTGACACAAATGTTACTAAGGGAAAATAATTTCTACTGTAACTCCTACTTCAAGGATTGTGTCTGGATTTGTTTTTTGAATTGAGGGTTTTTTTTTCTTAAAGTTCCCAGTTAAAAAACACGTACTTTCTTTTTCTTTTTTTGCCCCCCTTAATTTCAGTCACTGAAAGGAATTAATTCCTTTTGCTTGTTTGAAGTCCTGTGGTGGGTTAATGCCTCCATGCCTAGGAGACATCCTGCAAGCAACCTCAGGGTGAGCCCTTCCCTTTTGTTCCCTGGGAGAAGGGCTCCCCACTTCTTCCCCTTCTTTCTCTTGCCAGGAGCTCAGAGATGGTGCTTCCTTTTGAGTACCTCATCCATTGCTCATCTGCCAAGTAATTCCTCCAGGATCCAGAGTATCTTTAAGGTTCGTTCCAACCCAAACTATTCTATTGATTCTATGATATGACTCAACAACATGGGCTTGACCCCACCCTCTCTTGTCTCTACCCTGAAGCAATGAGAGCAGTGAGTTATACCCTCGGAGTCTGCATCAGTGTGCTCAGGTACATGTGGCTACACCCCACCCGCATAGTGCACACAGGCTCTGGACTATTCCAGCTCATGGAGATCAGACTTTGCTCCAAATAGAAGCACTTCCCAGGTGCTACACATTGATAGCTGAACCAGATCAGAAATAGGATATAAAGTCCATAGAGACCTCAGAATCCAGAGAGTTTGGCACTATGTTCTTGTCATGAAATCAGTGACAGAGGGACTTGGAACACTCTCTGACCATCTGGTCATGAAGAAAGGACTACCCTACAGCACTACTGTACTGTAGTATCTCAACTAGTGATAGCGCTGTTGGTGTCTCTGACAGCAGGCAGATGGATTTCAAAAATCCATTCCCAGCTCTGGTCCCTGTGATTCAGTAACCAGCTGATCCTGCAACACCCGTGCCAGCCCTGTAAGCCCCACAGGAACGTCCACTCTGTGCCAGGAGGACACGTGTCTGTGAGAGACTCAGTTCATGCTGCCCTGACTCGTTCTTGTATCACAGCCCTGAAATACCTGCTAAACACCATCAGCACGAGCAAAACTGTCAGTCCCCACACCGCTTTACACCAGCAGCACAAACTTAGGCTTTGAGCACAATCCTGAGGCATTCTGGTATCTTGCCATGAGCTGTCTCAAGCTCTCTCACCAATCATCTTTCTGAAAGTCAAGAAGCAAATTATGGTCTGCCATCACCCTCTTTTCTACCAACCCATCATCATCCCAATTTGACCTTGTTAGGGTCCTTCCCAAGGTATATCCAGGTTGTTGTTACCTTTCTGCTCAGTAGACTTACCCATCAGACAAACTGGCAGGTCCAGGCAGGGGTCTCTCTGAAGCTCACTGCACTGGGTTTTGGTATAGGCCACCAAACCAACACTGGTGAATGCCAGGGCTGTCTTCTTGGTCTCTATCACCTGATTGTTCATGTTTGTGAGGGTTTGAGGTAAACTGGGGGCTGAGCTAAAAGAAAAGGAAAACCAAACCAAACACCAAACCAAACACCAAACCAAACCACCAGAAGCTCTCCCCAGGCTGGAGCACCCCCCCAGAGGGGCCCTTCTCAAGCTTTATATACTGCAGCTGTGGGAGAGAGTGTTAACAAGCCCAAAGGCTCTGCAGCTGTGACCTGGATGTTCCAGGGGTATTGCTGGAAATTTCCTTGTAGACCAAAGCCAAAGCACAAAGATATGGAATATATATACACAATGGAATCAGCCTAGGACGTTGTTGCAGGCCATCAGCGCTCTCAGCCTCTCCAGGCTACACCAGAGGCTTTCTTGAAAGTTTCATCCATAGGGGACATCTGGAGAGCAGCTGTTCCCCTGTTCATCCCTCATCTCCCAACACACTGTGCCATGAGAAGGTCAAACACATATGGAAAGGCTGTCTTGCTCTTGGGCTTTACATAATCCCAAAGTCTCAGTGTCATGGAGACCTGCTTGAGATCTTCATACAGTAAAACAGACAAGTGCCATCAGTCAAAAAACCCCAAGTAATACTGTGTACAGCAAAATAAATCAAGTTTTGTTTTCTACAAACAGCATCTGTGATCTTAAATGTGAGGCTGGATTGCTCTCATATATCCAGGGAAAGATGAGTTGCTGTGTGTTTCCTATCTTAGGAGTGGTAACAGGTCTACATATTCATAGAACTGAAGGTGCTTGATACTTCTGAGGTCCGGAAATTTTGTCTCATTTGGTCAATTGAATTAAAAACCTGAGGAGGACATAGTAATAATATCAGCACGTAGTACCACTTGCATAGTAGCCATTTAGCCCAAATCACAAACCCCTTTCCTGCAGCTCCCTAGTCCTCTGTGGGAACTCAGGATGGGACAGCAGGATGTCCTGGACCTTCTTCCTGTCAAAATTTTTCCCATGTGCTGAACAAGAGCACAGCACAGTAAAATGTGTGTGTCACGGACCTCGAGTGGGACACCTGTACGTGGGCATGTATCCATCCATCTCTGTTTTTCCCCCGCTGGCCCACTAACATCAGGAGGACCATTCATAACAGAGACAGGGACTCCCATTCACTGCTACACAAGTAGTAACATCAAGCAAAGGCTGAGGTGGTCAGATAGAGACATTCAGGATTCAAACCACCACCTTGGGACATCTGGAACTCTTCTGGCAAAGCCCTTGGTCTCTGTGGTTTAGTCGTTCTCATGAACTGCATAAGACTACTCCCCTTTCCTGCTGTCTGTTTTCTGGCTCTCACAGTAACCTGAAGAGGTTCAAAAGTGGTTGGTTGATTCAAGTTTTCATAAAGATATCTTTTCTTTCCTGAGCATCCCCACCGTCTCCAGGTACAGGTCAGATCCCCCAGCAAACACCCTTAAGGAAATGCAGTTTATTGCAACCTCCTTCAGCTAGAATATCTCAGATTGGCTCTTTGGAGACAGCAAACAATGCCAGCAAAGTCCTTTTCAAGTGAACTGCATCAGCACTGGGATGTTTGCCAGCAGAGCTACTTTTTGGCATGAGAAAGGTGAAAAGTCACTGTTCCAACCAACATAACGATGCTGGCAGAAGAGAAGCATGGACCATTGCATCCCTGGTAACATCTGTCTCCTCTGTCCCCCTTCCTAGGCCTCACTTTTTCCCACCATTACTTACAACACACCATTTTGGGTCTGCTCAGGAAGAGGAGGGTTGTTCTGCTATCTCCTCCTGTGATAAAGACAAAATGTCTTGTGTTAACAAGTCCAAAGGACCTGTGGGAGATGTGGGCTGTATGCTTCAAGTCAATTCATTCATTTGGTCACTCATCACCTCATTGAGTCCCTAACCCAACAGTGTCTCCTCAGATATCATCTCACTACAGAGTCTTTGTTTCAAAGAGAAAAGCTCTGAATGATCTTTGTGCAGGAAAAGACACCGTGTTGGCAACAAGGGCTGCAGGGACACTGCTGAAAGAAACAAACATCCAGCACCGTGGTTGCAACCCTGTCACTTTAATGAGCAGTGAACTTCACAGGGGAGTTGGGGATATTTCATCAATAACATGTGCCCTCCTACATCCTGCCTGTGAAAAAGGAGCAAAGTTCAATTCCGAACTCTGCACTAATGCAACTCTAAAATTACGGTTTAAAAAAAAGCTCAAAAAGGGGAAGCTGAGGGGCTGTTTCAGCAGCAGCCATAGTCCAGCCTTGCTGCAGTGACCCAGGTGGGTTCCCCTGGGCGAGGACACACTGACAGCATTACAGCTTCGATCACAATGCTTTGGCAGAGCAAGGAACTCAGGGAGACTTGGCACAGCATGGATGCAACTTCCAGAGCCTCTGCAGGCTTGCACCTTGGCTCTCATTTTAGCAATGTGGTGTGGTGCAGTCTGACAGTGCCTGGGAGGAGCCTGTGCCATAGCTACACATGCATGCAAACAAACTGAGGAACAGGTAGGAAAAACAAGGTATACGAAGCTGCACCTCTGCTGGCATGCAGGCAAATCCTGATGACAGACTCTAATCCTTCTTGCTAACATACGTAAATTTCTTGCTGTGGTTTAGCAAGTTGATGGTATTTGGGCAAAATACCACAATCAACATATAAGTTGGCAGGCATGGCAAATTGAAAAGGCTTTGAATAATGATGTTCCAACTCCTAGCTTGAAAGCTTATATCTTACAAACAATATAACATGTAACAACACTGCATATTGATTTCATTAAATAATAGCATCAGGTGGGGGGAAATTGCTCTGAAAATTGGCTTTTAGGAAAATCACTTTATGGTCTGTAGTATCTGATAAAAAGACAGAGTGCTAGCATAGTGCATAGTCGAGACCAAGGGGAGAAAGAGCTGAATCAGAAGCCCTCGGGATGCAGCGCCAGTCTCTGCTGCAAGGGTGTGGGAATCCTGCAGCAAATTTTACTAATTCTCCTCCAGCCCTGCAGTAGCAGCATGTGACTGCAATCCCCCGGCCCCGGGCTGCTGCCAGCCCCGCTCGCCGCTGTGTCCCCAAGAACTCCCACTGAAATCCTCCAGGGCAAGAGACAGCATCAGTCCTTCCAAGCAGCCCTTGTACTCGGACTAGGCAGATTGTGCCACAACTACTTGTGCCAGAATAAAACATTTTAAAACTACAAGAGGAGAGATTTAGATCAGATGTTAGGAGAGAACTCTTTACTCAGAGGTTGGTAAGACACTAGCACGATTAATTGTGCACAGGCTGCCCAGAGAAGCTGTGGATGCTCTATCCCTGGAAATGTTCAAGGCAAGGTTGGATGGGGCTCTGAGCAACCTGGTCTAGCAAAAAGTGCCCTGGCCCATGGCAGGGGTGTTGGAACTAGATGATCTTAAAGGTCCCTTCCAACCCAAACTATTCGGTAATTCTAACTTTGGTATGGGCTAGAGCTGTGCTGGTGGGGTTTTACCAGTTGCTCCACTGTCCCCAGGCAAAGTGGAGTGAGTGCAGGCACTGGTCATCTGCAGAAGTGAATTTCTGCCACATGAACGTACCCACCATCTCTTCTGTTCCCCTTACCCCAACCAGCCCTATCAGGGAAAAAGCTGATCAGTGCATATCCAAGGGGCTTTTTCCATCACTGTTCTCTCAAGCACCTTTTGGATCTCATCACCCCTCCAGCTGGTGTGGCTCTGTGGGGGCCAAGACGAGAGTTTGGCCTGCAGTGAGAGGTGAGGGAAAAGGCTCAAAAAATGACAAATTAGCTCCTGCTCAGAGCAGGACTGTATTAGGACCTGTGGGGCAACCATTTAACCATTAAATTTCCATCAGGTGATACCACTGCCCCCTGCTAGGGTGGATCCCAGTTAGTTGGGCTTGTCACCTCCCCATCCCTGGCTCCTCTCATTCAGAGCAAGCTGTAAAGGCACAGACCTTGCCAGCCAGAAGCACGCTATTAATAGTACTACATAGTAGTGGCACTGTTATTGTTAGTTAGCCGGGTATTTATTTTTTAGGAAGTTCTACTACTGGACTGCAGACCTGCCTGCAATGCTCTTCTAAGGGGAGGTTGGGGAGGGCAGACTCCCCGGCACCAAACCCATCATTAATCTATTTTGAAAACAAGATCGTGTTTTCCAAATAACACTGCATGACTTGCTCCTCGTCTGCCAACACATTTTTATGGTGGTTTCGGATTTTTAGGGGGTTTCTTGGTGCCGGGGGGAGGAGTTTAGTGACTGATAAGTGTACTAGCCTGCTTCGCAGCCCTCCAGGAATAGTCTGTGCCCTCACCCTGGGCTGCTGAGTGAGTAGAGCCCTCCTGAGTGGGGTGGGGAGCGGGTCCCCGAGAAGCCCTTTTCAGTGGCACTGGCTATAATCCATTCCAGCTGGAGGATGTGCCTGTTTCAATGTGCAGCGATATCTGGCGGCAGTGGCACCAGCGGCTGCACACGCAGGAGTTTTGCTCAGGCGGGTGTCCCGGGAGCGTAGTTAACCCCCCCCAAAAAGCTACCGTGAATGTAGCCCAGCGAAATAGGGGACTGGGTTCTCCATTGCTTTCCCGTTCGGCTGAGCTTTAACTGCCCTGTCCTGCTGGAAATGCCTCCTCTCCTGCAGCTCAGCACCCCCGTCTGACCCCACAGCCGGGCGGAGCGGGACCTGACCATGAGCGCTCTGCCCGGTGCCGGGGGCAGCTGCCTGGGGTGGGTTCTCTCAGGCCCCGGGCACGTTTGCCAAGCGCAGAGGTCCCACCTCTGTCACTGCTGCCATTAGAGATGAGGCTCAGCGACAGCCTGCATTGTCAGAGCTCGTCTGAAGGGTTTACAGTGCTGGAGCGCAGACCGATGCTCCAAATCCGAGTGGATTTGCCCTGCACCTGAGTAGAGACTAGCTCAGGATAGAAAGATGTCTCAGTCTCTAGGCGCTGCTGTTTAAGGAGATGCGTGTTGTCCAGATAGGAAGAACTGAGCTGGCTGCTGGCAGCGGCTGTGAGCAGGATCAGGAGGGACGGGCAAGGACCATCAGCCTTGCAGTGAAGACAATATGGAAAGCGAAACCCCGGCATTTTAGCTGAAAGCTTTGGACCCCTTTTGGGGATTTCCCAGCATTCAAGGTTCTGTTTCTTTTCTCCTGGGGTCCCTCAGGAGCTTTGGGGCAATTACAAATGCATGTGGTGAAGTGCAAAACCTGGCTTCTCCCCGGCTTAGGAGAGGTAGCTGATTGTTCAGCCAGGGCTTGCAGCAGCCCGAAGGAGCTGTGGCTCACTGGCAGCTTCTGCACCTCCCCTGCCTCCAGCCCGGCACTGCCGTGGGTAAAAGGCATCCGAGCAAGGAGCTGCAGAGGTGACAGCACAGACTTCCCGTCAGAAAACAGTCTCTACTTCCAGAGCCACCTTTGCCTCCTGACGATCCTGTACCAGACACCTGGCTCCATGCCTCAGTTTCCCTCTCTGTAAAGTGAGCTGTAAAGCAGCCACCCTTCTGGTGAGCTCTGGGACAGGTAGGGAGGGGAAGCACTGCCAGTGCCATCACATGGCTGCTACTCTGGGGAAAGGCAGGGCTTTCTACAGAGTAGGTAGATGTGCCAGCTGTGTGGCAGGAACAGCAGAAAGGACCTTAGCATCTGGTTTTTTCCATGACATTCCTGGAATCCTGGGTAAAGGGAAAGAAATTAAGCAAGTCAGATGAGAAACTGGGTGCCTGGTGAAATAACATAGCTGGGGAAACTGAGGCAGAGACAAGCTTCGGTTGGGAATCTGTTCAGTGCCATTGGAAAGCTTCCTCGGTAGAGGGTCTCATCAGCTCCTGAGACTGGGGCATTGCTGGCAGTGAGAAGTCCATATGTTGCTTCTAAATACATATTGCAGAAAGTCCCAGCTGCTGGGAGTCTTCCCCCTAGGACAGCGCCGGGCCGGCTCAGGAGAACGTGAATGTGCTGCAAAACAAATCTCTCAGAGAGGCTACTGGGTGCTTTGCTCGTTTAGAATGGCGTCGTGCTTATTCATCTCTGTGCAGTGTCCCCTGTGATTGCACACGGCTGCATGCAATACTGGGGAAGTTAGGAGAAATTCAATTATATTGATTTACAGAAGAAAGAGACAATAACAAATGTAATGGGTAGTTGCTATTCCATATTTTATCGTGAGCCATTAAGTCTTCGGGTTCTAATATCCTCTAGCTTTAGAATGAAATTAAAACAATCATTTTCAGGATGAGGCGCTTCTCCACACAGAGCCTGGAGCTGCCAGCTAACCAAGCGTCGACACACATAAATCAAGACCTCCTCAAATCTGGGTGCCCTCAGATACCTGCTGGAAATTAATTGAAGAAGGCTTCTCTCAGTAAAGGTGCTTCTCATTACAAAATATGTCAAGCAGGTGCCCCACTCAAACCTAGTTGTGGACTGGATAAATACACAGCAGGAATCTGAATTTGAGAAGGCTTTTATATAATGTCCATGATTTGAAGGTCCACCTTCTAATTACTGTGTTGGTGACCGCAGTTTACAGCAGGGAAATAAAACACTAAAGCAAGTAGAGATTTGTGTTGGTCTGTAACAAGTTTTAGGTACTAGTGACCAAAACCTGATTGATTTTAGGGGAGACTTGAAAGAAAAGAGATATTTGAGAGCAGTATCACAACCAGTCCACCAGACTTGAGGCTACCAGCTAAGAAATCCCTGGCATCTCCCGCTGCTGGACACTAGTGACAGGTTAATGTGCTGCTGCACTGAAGTCAGGTGTACAATTCCAGTCCTACAAGAAATAAAATCCTGGGCCTGTCTTAACCAGCTTTCCTCCTCTGGCTCACCTCTCATTAGGCTGCAGCACCATGATGCACCAGTTGGACAACAATTCTCCAAACCTCTTCCCTTCAGCAAGAACAATCTGGAACCACCTCATGGATAGGAACACACCAGTGGGGCAGATTCCCTCCCCAACATTCAGATTCTGCTGGGGACAGACAACCAGGCAGCCACTCTGTCTAACACAGGCTGAAAATACTCGTTCATTTTTATAGGCAAGGGCTAAAAAGCTGCTGAGACACATTCCAGCATTGTGATACTGCTCTGAATAGAAAACAATAGCATAAAGCTCTGGCTTTGTGAAGTAGAGCATTTTTGTGTTAATTGTGGTTTAGGAGCCCTGCTCAATAGTTGCATCTGAAGCTACCACTGCGAGCAGTTTATGGGAACTTAACTGAGTATTTATAGCCAAGGTTAATAATTTCCCTGCAGTTTTTCTTAGCTCCTTGCCATCATCTGACACCTTGAATGGCTCCTGCCCACCCGCTGCCTGGACCGAGCAGCAACATGCTGCCAAAGCAGCAGTGATGTCTCTTTCAGCGTGTCTCTGTCTCAGCTGAGTGATGGGAGCAGCTTCTGCCTGCCTAAAGCATGGCTCCTTGTTCCCAGAAATCAGTCATACATCTCTCTCCCTGGTGCTGTCAGGGCTGAGGGCTTCCCAAAAGCCTCCCCCTTAAGACATACCACGACAGCCTGCACACCCTCTGCACAGAATCTGGTGGGACCTTCGTGCAGATCCCACGGGATGTGAGGAAGACTGCTAATGCACCCAGCCTTCCTCCAGTGAGCAAACCAGGGTGCTGCTTCAGGCCACAGCTGCCTGGCACTTCTCCAGGTGATGCTTGCTTGATTTTTAAAAGCAAGCCACCCACAGACAAGTCCCAGCACAGGTGGTTTCCCCAGGACTGGCTTTCTACATGAAGCCCAGAGGCACCTTGTCCAAAAGCAGCCAGTGGGTAAAAAGTGAGCCTGAGCCCTGCACATCAGCCCTTCCCAGAGCATTGCTCCTGCATATGACCTTCAAAGGGCTTGTGGTTTCTACCAGCAAAGTCCTTTCTCTGGTGGGGAGAGTCCAGGGGGCAGCTACCTCTATCAGGCTCTTCCCTCTGCCACAAAGCATCTGTTTCACACCCATTTAGGTGGATGGGTGGATGGATAGACGGATAGATGGATAGATGGATGGATGGGTGGAGGGAGGGAGGGATGGATGGATGGATGGATGGATGGATGGATGGATGGATGGATGGATGGGTGGAGCCTCCATCTCCCCAAGGATGCCCAGCATCCCGGATCTGCTGGGCCTGGAGCTCGTCCCTCCAATGTTTTCAGCCCATCTTTTGGGAGAGATGACCTGATGTTTGGGTGGAGGCCAGGCAGGTGGGAGGGGGGCTCTGGGGCATCCCTGGGGTGCAGGGCAGGGGTGTGAGGGGAAGCAGCAGCTGCACACCTTCCCTAGGGAGCAGAGAGTTGAGAGACAAGTTTCAGTGCCAGTTTCAAAAGTACATGCTTCTCACAATTAACCCTCTGACCTCCTTGCACACCCTGGGCCAGGGGAGGTCAGGCAGAACAGGTTGCTCAATCAGGCTTTGTATATCTCTGTGGGTGGAGATGCTACATCCTCTCTGGATGCCCTGTTCCCATGTTTGACCATTGGTAACATCCATCACGTCCAGGCAGCCTGGGATTTAATCTCAGTCAGCTTCTGAAAATTTCATGAAAGCTGATCAGAGCTGGTCACCCTCACCCTTACCCCACATCTGTTTCTTGTAGAACTGTCAGCCTCTGCCTGGCCCTGGTTGTCCAGCTGTGCTCTTTGGGAGCCTGCACCACCTCAGGGGTACCATCACATCAGGACAGGATACAGTCTCTCAGGCAGACCTACTGCCTCCTCTGAGCTCACCATCCATGTATTTGATAATTCACAGATTCAAATATTCTACCTTTTGCCATTTAACCTTTGTTGGCAAAGTTAATTTGCAGAGGCAGATTGTGAGCTCTGTGGGACAGAAACCACATTTTTCTACTGTGTTGCACATGGTAACAGTTTCTATGTAATATTCCATAGAAATAGGAGTCTTTACAGGACAGACTAAATATAACAACTCTAATGAAGTTACCACTGGTTTTAAACATAACATGCCACCTTTCCAGCCTGCAGGGCTTCAGTACATGCATTGTTCCCCTTTCTCAAGAATAGGGGAGTGGGATGGCTGTTTTCTGTCCTCAGGCAGCTTTACCTACCTCCTCCTTGTCCTGGGAGACACTTCAATACATCTTTTACTTTCTAAATATCACATGGTGACCCTTAGGACATGTCACATCTCTCTTTTGTCACCTCCTCCTACCCAGGCCACTTCCCAGATCCACCACCCCATGTGGCCTCCTCACTCTCACCCCTGCCACTGCCTTTCCTGGCATCTCCAGCTCTCTCTGCTTTCCAGCACTACCCAAATCTCTACAGAAAACAGGTCTGCCACCTTTTGCTATGCTAATTTTTGTTTTTAATTTCCTGTTACTACGCCTGAAAATAAGGAGATAAATCTTATGTGAAAGAATGCAAAATCATCTCCCAACCTCAGGGTGAACAAAATGAAGCCTCGACTGGTTAGCTAGAGAGGAATTGAAACTTTCCTCTAAAAGCTCTCAGCATAGTAGCTTAAAATCTGAGGAAACTTTTACGATCTCAGCTAATGAACTGGGCTGCTCAGGTTGATTCCTACTTGTCAGTTACATGACATCACACACAGTGCAGCAGCACGGCCATTCAGGTTAAAAATATGTGCAGCTACCTCCAGGGTTGCAGATAGTGATGGAAGACATCACTGAAAAGAGAGTGCCTTGGATCACTGCACCCAAAACATGTAAAGTTATTAGATGTGTTTGTTGGGACCATCTGCTCCAAGAGCTGCAGCAGGCACACAGGAGAAGCTGCCTGCCATGGCTTGTTGTTTGTAGCTGCTTATCTGGAACCTGAGTCACAGTTGGCTGCTGGTCCAGAACTGAGAAGCAAAAGACACCCAAATGAAATGTAGTCTGCTCGAGCAATGCTT
Organism: Pitta sordida; assembly: GCA_013390025.1. NCBI lineage: Eukaryota > Metazoa > Chordata > Aves > Passeriformes > Pittidae > Pitta > Pitta sordida. The sequence continues at coordinate 11,640 of WEKX01006592.1, forward strand.
TAGCATTTCACTCACGGGCCGCCTTGCTTAAAATCACTTACAACTTCTGTTACACATGCAGAGGGAAAGAGCACTACAGAAGTTATGGATACTCTACAGACACACAGAAATAAACAGTGACTTAGCTAAAATTGTGTATAGATATGGGGAGAGAGAACCCAGTATCCCTATTACGCATTTCAGCCTCGCAGATAATAAGAATCTCACTTGCCTTTCCCACCTACTCCCTGTGTTCTCTGCCACTGCAGGTGGTGTTTGGAGAACCCAAAGAAGCCAAGAGTGCCTGATGATGTGCCGCTGCAGATGCAGTGATGGCCCTTGCTATTTGCACACAATTGCCTTTACTGTGTAAAACTGACATCATGCTCTCGTTTAACAAGGCAGAGACCCTGTCCCACAGCCCTTCGCTAGAACAGGTACACCTGCTATAGCTGTACTTATAAAACTCTTATCTATTTTATGGGCAGAAGGGTTACGCTCATTACCTGGACCCAAAAATGTGCTGAATGAAATAGGGGAGAAATTCCTTTAAAATACCTATTTTTCATTCCCTGTGAAGCCCAGATCCAGGCAATATTACTCTGTACTCTGCATTGCAATAAGCTGTTTATCACTGTGTGACATGAGACTTGCCTGCAGACTGCCAAGCTGTCCAGGAGCTCAAGACAGGAGACCTTGGTGCCTCAGACTAACCTGATGTGAGCCTGTGAGCCACTCTTCACCACTCTCCCCCGTGAAGCAGGCACTGCTCAGCTCAGGTCTTTGGCAATGGTGACCAACACAAGTCACAGCCAAAAGCCTCAAGGCTGGAGTTGCTTTCTTCAACCTCATGGCTTCCTTTACAAAGGGCAAACAGGCAGGGTGGAGGCTAATGGCCCTGGTCAGCTGGCTGGCTCCTGGATGGTGCTGTGAGGAGTTTTCTGCCTAAGGGGATCTCAACTTGGGATGTTCAAATTCCGAGGAGCAGGTCAATTTACTGAGCTGGACCCAGAGCTCAGTGCTTGCAGGAGTCTGAAATGCTCTTTTGAGCATGACACTGTCACAAGGAGTCAGCCCCGTGCCAGCCCCAAGGTCTCCAGGCTGGGGCTGCAACTCAGCTCCAAAAAAACCCAAAGCCCCATGTGACCCTCTCTTTTTCTGTTTTACCACTGAGAAACGCTTTGTTTTCTCATGTTGTCAATTGCACCGAGCTGTAACTACCACGACTGGTCTTTAATCTCTGCACCTCCATTTCCCCACACAGCTTTTTCCTCACCGGTCCCGAGTCACCGAGCTGCCTGGGTGAGGTTAAGTTTGGAAACTACAAGGAGATGTCTATGGAGACAGAGGACAGCCTTTGGCTGGATTATGAAAGCAGAGCACCGTGGTTGCCTGAGCTTTGATGCCAAATCCACAAGTCCCTTGCGGGTGCACATGGGCACAGTGCATCCCTCTGTCCAGCCATGTTTGGAGCTGCAGCTCTCCCGTCCCAAGCCAGCATCTCTGCTCACGTTGTCACCCCGTGCTCTGCCTCCAGCACTTGCTCAAAGTCAAAGCTTGCTTGAAGTCAAATGGCATTCACAGTGATTGGGCTAGAGCTACCTATGTGCTTCATTCCCAGAGTTTCACCATGCCACAGTGAGCAAATACTCCAGATTCAGTTTAGCGCAAGAATTTCTTTCATTAAATGCTTACTAGAAACCCCTCACCTTATCCATGCTGTTAATGCAGCGCAGGACTCAGCATTAATCCAACACGCAGCCACCAGCAAACTCAAAATTTGTTGCTAATAAACATGAAGAAATGCTTGGCTGCTGATGCATCCATGACCTTGTCTCTGGCATCACAAGGAATTGCTGTTTTCCCCTTACCCGGCGCCATCTCTTCCATTTTCCAAGATGTGAAACAATCAATCATGGGGAGAAGGAGGGGGCTGGGAGCAAGGGGGAACTGCTCTTTCTCACTCCCGGAGAGGGGAAGAAAGGAGCTGCAGGACACTTCTAGCCCAAATAAAAAGTATCAGGATAGCAGTCTGGCACGAAGTCATTCTACAGAAAAATTAGCAATGAGCTCTGCTGCAACAGGAACAGAAGCTGGCTGGATATTTGTCAGGGTTTTGGCATGTGTGGGTTGGTGTTGATTGGGGGTTTTTGCTTTTATATAAATTAATCTAGAAATGGAATGCAGAGGTGCCCCTTTTATAGTGGCTCAGCTGAGAAAATATTGATTTGCAGTTTTTGTGAGGGTTTAGGTGATAAGATTCCTCTGGCTTTCACTGTAGCAGCCCATTTCTACACCATGAACACAACAGTTTGCTTCCTCTTTGCTCATTTGTGAGGAATATATATCAGCCATATAAATGTTTGTTTGTTTTCCATGTTTGTATTTCAGACCTCCTTTTTTTCCCCTCCAGGCATCCTTATTGACAGACTAATAAATATTACATCCTCTCTTTCCTGTATATTAGGAGGGCTGCAACTATCTGTTCAAATGCTCAGAATAATCCATTTTTCCACTGCACATAATAGAGGAGGGGAAGGAAAAGCATCATAACCCACGATGGGCAATCAGGCAGGGGAACAGCGTGTACACAGAATGCTCCGTAGCAGCTCTGGAATTACACTGTACCTGTTTCTGAAAGCTTCATTTTTCATTTCAGGATTTTGTATACCAGAAGATCCAGCTGCAAGCTTGAATCACTGTATTCCCCTCCAAGCAGCTCACAGAAATCATCTAGGAGAAAAGCCGTGTACCAGCACCACAGGGTTTATTGTTTTCAGGAGGCCAGGTAAGAATGGGTGTTTCAGAAAACAGCGTGCTTGTATTTCTGGAAATGCAGAATTAGGTCTGAGGTTCTTGAGTCAAGAGCAATCTTCTGTTCTTCTCCAGCACCCAGATATCTCAGGATGCCACAGCCTCACCTCCTTTTCCAGACACAGCACTGAATTAGTCAGTCCCATGCTGCAGAGTGGGACCAGAGATGGGAAAGCCACACTAAACATGCAGGCAGGATTTGTATCTCTGATGTATTATGGCTGCAAAGCTCGATGCTCTTGGCAAGACCAAAGCAATGGGACTTACTAAAATCACTGCTTTACCTCAGAAAAAGTCATCCCTTGCCTTTGCTGCAGGGAAGATACCCATGGACTCATGGAGCTTTGAGAGAACAAGATACTGAGTGGATAAAACTGACAGGACTAAAGTAGAAATGAGATATGAAATTAAATAATGGATTATAACACTTGTCTCTTGCCTGTGAGAATTTGGAAAATAGGAGACTGAAAGGTGCCTAGTACCAGAAATACCGTCAATAAAGGCTCATGCAAGATTTTATTTTTATGAAGACATGCTCAAAAGGAAGACAGGCAAAGCATGTCTCTAAAACAAATATAATTTTTCACAGTCAAAAAGATTAGTCTTGCTCAATAGTCTACAGCTAAGTGGGAAGAACTGTAATTAGGTGCCACCAGAAAAGAAAGGGAACAACACTGCAGTCTTACAAAAAAATATTGGAGGGATATTGCTTTCATATAAAGACAGAAAATTCTGAGGTCTAAAATGAGAGTTTACTGAAATTCCCAGTTTAAGGCTGGGTTATAAGGGCTGTCAGAGACACAAAACTTGAAAAGATTCTACTTTAAAAGCCCTGTAAGCATTCACTATTGCTGCAGTTTGCAGCTGCAAATCCTGTCCAGAAAACCAAGGTGGGCTGGGAGAGCACATCCCAGCCCCAGAGACTGGGAGTGCACAGCCAGAACTGCGAGACCAAGGAAAGTATTTGAAAACGTCTTTGCAGAAAGGCTTTCCTATCCAGTGTGGAAATACACTTGGGCTTCTGCAGCTCTGCTTCGTTGACAAGAACACAGGGAGGACCCCTTGAAAGAATCCCCCAAGGTCCAAACCCACAGGGATTAGATGACAGAGGAGGAATGACTTGGGAGGAGCTCTCAAGAAGTCACTCAGCAGGTGAAACGTCAGTGTGAGCATGAGGGTCTTTTATAAACTGAACACTGCTGTGAGTGTATAGAGAGGTTCAATAAGAAGGTTGGAAAGAAAATGTAATCAAGCTCATTGCTGAACTCGGCTGGCACAGTGGGAAAATGATTTCTGTCATAGATACAGGTCTTAGTAAAATAAAATATTCAACAGTTTTGTTTCAAGTAAAAAGTTTCTATCCTAGAGCTGAAAACACCTTAAGCTTCAGCACTTGGACTCATCTCCCCCAGCTTGGATGGAAACCTGAGTCTGCACTGACTGTCCAGGGTCCCTCGTGGGTTAAGGGAGGAGAACAGACACCTCTGGAATGCAGCTCAGTTTAGAGATGTAGCTTAAGAGGAGATGGGCTGTATGCTAGAAGAGGGAGGCTTTACAACACAGGTATCTACACATGACCTGGTTGGTCACCATCATCTGAAACCAGGGTGGGATTCATCTTGCCTAGTACAGAAGTTTGCAGAGAGAAAAATAAAGAGAAGCAGAATTAAAGAAGGGAACAAAACCAAAATTAAAAAAGGAAACAAAACCCAATTCCCAGTAGTAGGTGAAAGCAATGTAGAAAGAGATACCTCTAAAGTAAAATGAAAGAGACAGAATAAAAAACACTCCTGAGCTGGTGTTTCTGAACATACTGAAGGAAACCAAATTCACAGGTCAAGGCTGGCACAGGCCTGCTTATGCTGGGAAAATATATATATATTGATTTTGGATCATCATTCTTAGAATCCCAAAATAGCATGATTCAAGATTACAAAGCAGTAGTGTGTCTAAAAGTCTATCTGCCAGTCACAGCCTAACAACTATGGAAACAACAGATAACAGACCACAGCTTGTCTGTTACAAGTTAAAGTGTTCCAGGGAGAGGGGAAAATTATTGTGAACAAAATCCTCTGAGCCCAAAGTGATTTGGCTCAGTCTGGGTTCTCCAGCTTACCTACCTCGTGGGAAGCAATGCCTACTGTCCCAGCCCAACATACAAATGTATAATGAGGTGCTATTCTGTGTGCCGGGAGCCAATTCCAGCCTCCTCATGCCTCCAAAGGGATTACTAGAGGGGACAAGAGGACCAGGAACCCTTCATCAGATTTATCCAGAGCAAAGGAAGATGGCAGCTCTTGTTCTCCAAGTTGCCGAGTGAGGCTGCCTGGGCTCGTTGGATCTGGAAAGGGACTGAGGGGTCAGCACAGGGACATTTCTCACAAGGGTGAGAATTCCAGTGCCAAGCACAATCAAGTCCCACTGAATTGCTTGTTCAATGCTACACAAGTCTATCCTTCCTTCCTTCCAGACAGTGGTGCTGAACTGCGTTGTCCCAGAGCAACACAGCCCGAGCAGTTTTGGGAACAGTAAGAGTGTCCAGCCAGGGACAAGCAGATGATGCCTTTTTTCAGCTGGCAGGAAGATTTTTTTAATTTATCTCATTCACTAAGATCCATCCAAGTCATTATTCCAGCCAGGCAACTGTCTCCTCTCCACCTACGTGTACTGCCTGTGCGAAGAAGCTGTTAGCAGCAGCTGCACACCTCCACCCAACGCTGTGGCTGTACCTCCATGACCAAGCTCCCTGGAGGGGGGAGTGTGCTGGTCCCACGGGGAATGGCACTGGCCAGAGGCTGAGCAGTTGCTGCTGGAGCTGTGGCCCCTCTGGATCTCTGTTATGTCCAGAGTACTGTGAATTCAGGGTCTGCTGTAAGCTTGACATTCTTGGCAGAGGCACAGGAAAGGATGGAGGAGGGAGAGGGTGATGGAGAAGAATTCAACGCTGTTGTGAGCACAGTGAAAACTACAGAAAGAAAATATAATCCTGCAGAGGTAGAAAAGCTGATTTACAGCCTAGCTCATTTTTAGAGTGGCAGCCACCAACATCTGCTAATGGCAGTAAAAGTCCTCCCTCTTTGGCTACCCATCAGCTCTCCTGCATAAACTTATCTGGAGGCTGGCAGACATTCTGGGATGGCTCTTTCAGTACATTTTATTGCTTCAGTGCTTGCGAAGGGAACAAATTTGTGTTCCTGATGGCCGAGAGCCACACGTAACCTGCAGCCTCCCCTCTCACTGAGGTTCAAACCCTCCTGCATTCTCTGTCACACACCAAGTTGTTGCTCTGCCGGAGTCCCAGCCCAGCAGCCACAGCTCCACCAAGCCACTGCTTCCCAAGAGAGGACAAGGGCATGACAGCTGACTTTTCTTTCACCTGGCACAGGGCTCTGTCAGGAGGAAGGCTCCAGATAACCAAACCCAGGGCAGGGATCACCTGGAACGTGCAGCACACTCAGACTCTCCAGAACACTGCCAGCAGGGCAGGAGAGCAGCTACAACTTGTGCTAAATTTCCCCTGCAAAGGACTCAAGATGCTAATGGGTTTTAATTTTCCATGAACTTGCAAAAGCAGTATCCTGCGGAGCTACAGATGATTGTTCATGCTTCCTCACCTATTCTAACATTTATTATATTTTTCAAACAGACATTAGTATTAATTTAATCTTGATTTTTTTTTCCCTGATGCAGGGTGTAATTATATATGCTTTTCCATGTGACATTTGCTGGGATGTAGTGAGACCAGGGCATTTTAAAAGACTCATTCAATATAACTAGCATTTCAATTAGTCTAAGCGCATGAAGTAAACATATTTAAAAAACCAGCCTAGCCACTTGAACTCGTACACATGGGACAGTTTGATTTTTAATTGACTGCAGTTTTTCATTTTTTCAAAGGATAGGAAGTCTGATTGAGTGGTGGAAGTCTTAGCAGAGTATGCATGTTAAAGCGTGCTAAATTTCCTCTCATTTTCTTCTTACAGCTGTATTATATTTTCCTTTCCACTGCTGAAGCTTTATGCTGACACTTACCTCTGCGCTGCTGCCCTTACTTGGGGAGATTTTCATCTAGGAAATTTCCTACTGAGCAACACTGTTTAACTGAACAATGATGCTTCTCCTTTGGTCCATCCCATCACCGGAACTGAGGATGGAGTGGCAAAGGTACGAGCAATATGTATTTCCAATGGCTTTCCTCTTTAAAAGCAATCACAGAGATAAACAGTATTGATCTCATTCCTGTATTTCAGGGAGCATCTCTTAAAAAAACATAAAATAAAGGCCTCCTCCTTAGGGGGTCCACAGATCCCGGGTGCCTACTGAGAAGTAGTTCATTATAGCAAGAGTCACATCTCTCTGTGTATTAGTGCTGCATCTCACACAACACACTCCTGACCTTGCTCGGGGTGCTGGACAGGAGGCGGCAGCGCTCTGCAGCAGTAACAGCCGTAGAGCCTTTAATAAGTTGTCTCAAATTACCATAGGAGACATTAAGAAAAGTGACATTTAATTACGGTCGTCTGTTAGAGGAGAAAAAAGAAGAAAAAAAAAAGGAAGGATCATTTTAATCCATCTCGAACAAGCGTGGGAAAGGAAGACCATCTTTCCTGTGCCATTTAAGTCTCGTTCTGTGCTGCAGTGACTGAGGCTGAGGGGCAGTGGGAGAGGACACCAGTAGCTCCTGGAGAAGCAAACCAGAAAGCTCAACTTTTCCTACCCACTATAAAGGCAACTATAATTCAACACTGAAGAGGTTGTCCTGCTTGGAGAAAGCTCCCTGTGCTCCAGCAAGCACCTGCTGGCTGCAGAGCTCTGAGTGCAGCACATTTGTGAGAGGGCTCTGACGCTTCTGGACTTGTTGCGGGAGCCACGGGGAGAAATTATGCACTGAAGCTAAAGATAGCTTGGGAAAAAGGCAAACCTGAGTTTTCCCTACAGGAAGCAGTGGCCTGGGGGCTCACACGGAAGGGGAGGCATGCCCCTAGAGTGACTGCTCAAAAGCACACGCAGGAGGCTCCTGCCATGGGAGCAGGAGGCTCCTGCCATGGGAGCAGGAGCAGTGAGGAACGCTGCATGCAGATACCTCATCCTCAAGTAAACCGACCAGGCTGGAGTAAATTGGGCAGGTCTTTGGCCTCAGTTCCCCCAAGACCTGCAGAAACATGAGGACAGCGCTCAAGAAGAAAACCGGCATCTGCATTATTTCTCTTCCCAATAATAATGTTGCAATACCAAAATAAAATGTGATCACAAAAGCGAAGTGTATTTCTAAAAATAAAGAAATACCAGTAAATGCCTACATATGAAATGCAGCATTTTATCTAACACTCCCAACTGAACTAAATGCTGCGCTGCTCACTCTGCTGTTCCCAGAAAAAGCACGGTGCATCTCAAATTGATTTACCCTTATTACTCATTTTGTAGTGGGGTTTGCAAATTCTTCTCCCAGCACAGCACATAATTTTTCTCCATTGCTGATGAACAGCAGGAAGCTGACTCCAATAAATCCCACTTGGTCAGAATCGAGTATCTCTGTAATCATTCCTCCTAACCCAGTGGGTGAAAACCCTGCTGGCACTGCATTAGTGGGAGGCAATTTCAGTAGTTGCATTTATCCTTCCTTTAGCATCTTCCACAGGTCCCAGAGCTTTCTCATTGTTTCTTATGCTGGAGATGCTTTCCTCAACTTAGGTGGAAAGGAATCCTCTCTGGGAGGAAAGGAGATCTGAATGCCATCAGCTCTGGGAGGAAAATCACCTTTAGAAAGGCTCAACCAGAATCATCAATCACTCTCAAGGGGAAACAAACATCGCACCTTGTTTTTCTACCCTGTTTTTCCTACCTCAACAGAAGGCACTTGGTTTGAGCTGGAACCCAACAGTTCCCATGGTTGGGATAAGATTTATGAGCAGTTTAGCAACATGTTTGTTTTTGTGCAGTCAGTTACTACACATTGACAAGTGTCCTTGATGTGACACTTCTGGGGCTGGCATTTCTTGCTCAGCAGGAAAGTTGTTGGTTATGGGGCTCTAATTAATTAGTCCTGGGCCATCCTCAGTATTTTCTGACAAGACCCTTGAGTGAGTGTCCATACTCCCTTTTCCTGGGCATGGATATCCTCACCTTCCTTTTTTTCGGTTGAATTTGCAGTAGGTGAGATAAACAGGGGAGGAGAAGGAAGACGACAGGGTAAACTCTGAAGTTGACCTACCTGGTATTCGTAATGAAGCTCCTCCATTGGGCCACCATTTCTTCATCTCTCCCTACAGCAGTGGGGAGGCAACACAGGACAGCACCACAAGGAATGCAGCCCCATCAGCTGTGCCTCTTAGTTAAAGGTGACATCTGGTAATCTTGTCACCAGAGGAGGGCCGTGGCATGTCTGGCTAACTGTATCCTCAGGAGGGGATACAGGGGCTGGAGCCTCCCCCACGCCCTTCCCAGGGGAAACTCAGCCCAGCTCCCTGACCCATGGACTGGTATTGTCTCGAGATCCTGGTGCCCCCCAAGGCCTTCAGAGGAAACCACGTTGGTTTTATTCAGGGACACCTGAGGCCTTGCCTGGACTTGGCTAATTAGAGGCAGAGTTGCAGCAACTGCAGAATTACTCTCATTTTGTATTTCATTTTTTCAGTTAGATTAGTTCAGGGATCAGAAAATGAATGAGCTTAGCTTGAGTCCCACAAGCCTGCTTTTCCTCCAGGCAGCTAAACACGCTACTCGACTTGCTAGGCAAACATTTAATCACTTTCTGCACTCAGCATCCTCCGTCGTGCTGGGAGGTGGGCTCTGGCCAAGTTCCTCAAAGAGGCAAAGCAGCCATTTGCGCATCTTATTTCCCAAGCAAGTCGTGGCTGACACACAAGGACAGACGCAAAGAGGAGTTCACCTTTTGTAAGGGAGAAACCTTGTAAATAGGAATAAGTTGAATAAGTTTCTTGATTTCCAGTGCATCTTCAGTACAGCTGTGAAGCAGGATTGTGTCTGATAACCTCCTGTTCCAGGAAACACAGCGGAAGGGAGATTCACCCCTGCACGGTACCAGTGCTAAATACCAAGGGTTTGAGTGGATGACATTTCAGTTCTGTAAAGTCTTCCTTTTCATGACAGCAGCAACAAACTCATACTGCTTGGTTTATCCAGAATGTGCACCTCATCTGTGAGTACCAGGCTGGGAAGCGGTGGCTGATCACAGTCTTTAACCCAGCAGAAGGCAGTGCAACGAGGTTACTAAGTGGAAGACAGAAAAAGATGCTGGGCAAATTAAGGCAGCAAAGGTACCTTAAAATTGAAGCAACTTGCTTAGGGACCTTGTGAATTCATCATTGCTTGAAGTCAAACCTGGGCATCTTTCCAAGAGCTATGTTACAGCTCAAGAATAAATTACAGGTGTGAAAGAGCTGATGTTCTGGAAGTGCAGAGATATGATAAAGGCCGTGGAAACAGTCACATCAAGCGGATATCATTATGAATAAATTGTTATTCCTTACCTGATGGGAACTGCTGGAGTGTGTGGGAGAGGAAAGGGGAGAAAGGGATAATTAGAGCAAGCTCCCACAACTACCTGTATTGATGGTTTGTCCTCCTAAGATATCACCTCCCAAAGAAAACAGAACCAGTTGGTCTGGGAAGCTGGATGAGACCCTTGAGGTAAATACCAACAGTGCTGGGCTTGGTGCAGTCCTCACTCTGGTACCAAATGCTTAACACATGCTCCACATGCATCATCTGCTCCCACTGCTGTCCTGCTGACCTGGGCAAACAGGGACCTGCTTTGTGGGAGCCTCTGCCTTCAGCTGGGAAGGTTGAGCTGGCATCCAACAGCTGGTACCTGCATCAGAAGGCAGCTGCAGGTTTCAAACCCATCACTGGGTTTCTGGCCATCAAAACCTACAAGAATTCATCCCACCTGATCATTTATCACTAGACGTGTGGGTCCTTCATGCATCCCAGCACAGCTTGTGCCTCCCCCTCAAATTATATTCATCTAGACTTTTCTTTAGAGAAATTCCCCAAATAAATCATTAGTGATTCATAATTTATTGAAGCAGTTCCCAATCTTTTGGAATAGGTATTGCTTGGGCTGTCATCTGACAAGATTAATCACTTTTCAGAGCCACTGGGAACACCTTCCTCATCCTTGTCTCCTCAGAGCTTTGCCAACTCTGGCAAAGTACAGGCTGGAGGTGCTATCTGACTCTCCTGCGTTGAACACAGGCTGTTGAGAAACAGTTTCTGTAGAAAGATAACCAAACTCAAAGTTTCACAGCAATAAAGAACGCGGCACATCTGTCACTCAGCTCTGCTAATAATTAATTCCCTTTGCTGCTTCATTTCCAGGGCTTTGTTAAGAGCTAATTTCTAGCCTTACCACAGAGTCTGGGCTGAAGCACCCACCTCGCCACCCTCCTAGGCCGGAAACCTTCTCCTGCAAAAATAAATCCTGTCAGTTCAGTGCTCCGAGCTGCTCTCTGCACCAGGGGCATAGCCTACACTCAGTGCCTCCTTTCCATTCCCCATTGACTTGCACAGCTTTTCTCCAGCCCCTCACCATTCCTCACCATCCACATGAGCCTCTGCCTCATCGCTGGACAAGGCATGGGGTTTTTGCCAGTAGATTTCAGTGTCTTTGAATGGCCAGAGTAATCCAGACTTATGCCAAGCTTGCCACACGAAAGACCTCCTTGTAAGCGGAGGGGGGGGCAGGCAGGAGGGAGTGAAGAGGAAATACGAGGATACCTCCATGCCCCTTCCTCCTGTAGAGTCTACAGTTTCTTCCTCAGTTTCTGCTGTGGGTACTATTTAAGACAGCAGCACAAACACACTGCCCAGCTTCCAGCCACAAACACACTGCTTCCAAAGGCTTCTGAAAGTATTAATCAAACACTTCAGGACACACAGTTTTCACGTACTAATTTACTTAAATGACATGTTACTTTGTCTTCACATCCGAGAGACCTAAGCAGCTGAACAGAACTCACAAACTGAATCTCTAAGGAATAATTAGTACACAAAAAATAAACTAAGCTGATCTAAAGCCACCTAGGCAAGTGGCCCTCGGGGTCTGACTACAAAACAACTCATTTAGAACAGTCACACACTGAAGAACTTTGGACAGTGTTCTCCAAAGCTCCAGCTATTCTAGGAGAACAACCTGCTATAAATGGCTGTCGTGAAGAATGGAACTCGTGATGTGCAGTCAGACTCAGCAGGGAAAACAAAACAAACTTTTCATCCATTACTCAGGAATGGCCTGAGAGGCAGCAGCATGGCACCAGTCCCAAGCCCCAACTCCCCCACAGAACGTGGCAGTGCTGCCACTGCTCCCAATGTAGGCTCCATTGTGTTGATTTCTAGACGCCCACATTAGTCTGGAGCTGGAGCACAGCCCAACAATCTTGTTGATGTGTATAATATCAAGACATTCTTCTTGTGCTCTCCAACTTTCATCCACACTTTGATTATGCCTGGTTAGGATTTTCCAGAAAAAACCTGCTAAAAATACCATCATTGCTAAGGAGCAAGCCAACCCCAAGGGCAATATCCTTCCAGCATTGGAAAGAAGCAAATCCACATTGACTTCTCTCTCCAGAAGGTTTTTGCATCCAGCCAAAGACCTGTTACTCCAGTCTCCTAGAGGACCCCAGCTTCTGCAATGTTGCTCCACACACACAGAATCACAGAATCAGTAAGGTTGGAAAAGACCATAGAGATCATCAAGTCCAACCTATTACCAAACAACCACACACAGCCCATTCTCACCAGCATCAACTTTTCTTGAGGCTTCTCTTACACAAGGCAAAACCAACCCTTTGCTATCAGGCAACATCCACCTCTTGTACAACACCTTGTTTGAGCACAGTGTCTGAAATTACATTCTGGGGCCTTTGGTAGCCATGTATAACAAGGATTAGGAAATGCACCTTCCTTAGGTATGTAATTGCTCTTCTACGACTGAAGACAAACTGAAACATTAACTAACCTCCCAAACCCCCACAGGCTGACCATCCAAGTCCTAACTAGCCATTATTCAGGACTGATTGATCCATAAAAAGGACACTTCCTATCTGCAGCTATCAAACTGACATTACTCCCTACCCTGAGCTCACAGGTGAGATCACCTTGACTTAAGTTTGGCAGCAATTAGCAGGAATTAGTGTTGCTCCACCTCCACCGAGCAAACATTAACAACTCGCAGCAGTGCTGAGTCCCCAGGAGTGACCAGCAGTTGTTGGAAGCCTTTAGTAGGTTCTGAATTTTTAAACAAAGATGTATTCTCCTGAGGGTTTACAGGCCATTAAGTAAACATTAAACTTTTTAGTAAAATGTAAAAACATTGAAAACCTTCTCAATTATTCAGCTTTCATTTATACAGCACTGTCACCTCTTTGTCCCAGGAGGCTGTAGAAACAAGACTGAGTTACTAAATGAAAAAATGCACCTTTACAAGAGAAACAGAGATGACTCCACTGCCTTTTGGCAATCTTTAAATGCACGAACAGCAACAAAAATTACATAAACACTCTTTACTTCATTTTTACAGATTACTTTTTCTTTTCATACCAGAGCAAAAGCAAAACATTGCAGAAGGACAGAAAACTGGACCACATTCACCGGCCTCTTGTTAACACTACAAATTACTCATTAAATCCTTGAGATTAAACAGTTTGATCCGGGCAACTACCACCTTCAGTGGATGAAGTAAAAAGCAGAGTTTCATGAATGCAATTCTCTCCTCCACGTCCTCAAAATGGGTTCACAAACCAACAAGGTTTGTGAAACCAACCACCTGAGATGGATGCTCTCTTGAGTCGATAAAGCATTGCTGAAGTCTTGCTGCTTCTCACAGCACACCGAAATATCCCTTCATTAGCAAGGTACGTCCTTCCTTGTCAAGTGTCTGCTTGGCCTCGACACTAATGAGAGGCTGACAGGTAATCATTGAGAGCTGCATTCCCTCTAACATTGTGAAGTTATTTACTATCCACCTGGTCCAACTCTCACTGCAGACTATGTAAATGCACCTAACAAGGCTTGGATTGGGTTCCTTAGTATTTATTTAATACCTGTACACTGCTACACCCCCTCATGTGGGGGACTTGTGGTTTAAAACATTATTACAAAAATATATTGTGAAATCCAGCGGAAGTCAGGGAGTCATAAGTAATTTTTATTTATGTATATATATGTGTATAAAGATCAAGTTTTCTCTGCACCTCAAGAACCAAGCTGGCAGAAGAAGACTCTGTATTTGTCATTATAGAGGCCCATTTGAGGGCAGTGAAGATGCGAGTCAGATGATATTTATTATGGAGCTTTTTAGTTGACACTGAATTCTGAACCACAAATCTGGAGCCCTGGGCAGATCCCAGCACTCACTGCTAACAATGCACTAAAATAAAACCAGGAGGAAGAGAAGTTATCCATCCATGGCTTGGGCTAAAGGCATTGTTCATAACAAATTGCTTGATTGGTTTATCTTCCTTGTGTGCATGGCACAATTCCCTTAAATTATTTTTCTGCTGCTAAATCCCACTGTGGTTCTGGGTCACACACTGAAAGTCAAAGCAAGAGGCTGCTTGTGATGGAGCACAGGCACAGGGTATTGTTTGCTTCCTGAATGAGGCACGGCGCTGAACCCACAGCCTCCCGTGATTAATTGCAGAAACTGAAATCTTTATACAAATACTTTTAAAGGATAATTTGTTTAAGCTTAAAAGTTATCTTCTCAGAATATTTGTACCAGCGAGACTTGACCATACAAGGGGGAGAACCAGTCATGCAGCAAAAGGGAATTAACTTAAAGGAGAACATCCAATTGACTGCTCTGGGGTTTGCTTTATTAATAGTTTTTTTTAATTTATTTTTTCAAGAATCACAGAATCACAGAATCAGTAAGGTTGGAAAAGACCATAGAGATCATCAAGTCCAACCTATCACCTGTTACCTAATCTAATCTAGTCAAACCTGTTACCTAACCTGACCTGTTGCCATCCTACTACCAACACATCATCCTACCTATAACACACTACCCTAATATCTAGGTCATGCCACCAAGAACTTCATCCAACCTTTTCTTAAACACCTCTAGTGACGGTGACTCCACCACCTCCTTGGGCAGCCTATTCCACTGAGAGATCACCCTCTCTGTGAGAGAACATTAACAGTACAACATATTGATAAGAGACACAAAACTACTGTTGGCATCAGAAAAACAATCCCTAAAGTTCTACTGGAAAGGCTAAAAGTGGTAGAAAATATACAAGTATAACATTTTCAACACTTCTTACCTGAGCTGTCTCTTCAAGACAGGTGGGACACACGGCCCAGAGGAATGAAAACTGGGTCCAGTGAGGTTCTCCACACAACGCAGATACATTTCTAGAATACTTAAAAAGATACCAAGCCACAGGGGAGCTAGTTCTGTAATCAAAGGTTTGTTTTAACAAATAATGAATATTAGGGATCTTCAGGAGGTCATACTTGTTTAGGAACTCCAGATGTTTCCAGCTGTCTGAGGTTTCCCACCCTATCTTATGTCAGGATGCAGATTTAATCCTCTTTCATGAGAAAAGCACACAGGAAAAGAGCAAGGACCCGCCCTACAGGGAAGCAGGACAAGCAGTTCAGGTATCATGATGGAGACAAGCCTCCTGGACATGTCATGCTGCAGTTTGTGGAAATTCAACATCCAGTAGCTACTGAAATGAAAATGAACAGAATCCTTCAAGAAAATCTTTGCCATAAGGAACCCAATTCTTCTTACATGAGGAAAAAGAAAGCATAAACCATCACAAAATCCCCAAAGCAAAACAGCAGGAATTTCTGAGAATATGCTAGTGCTCCCATGAACACCCTCCTTGAGCCTCCCTGCACCACAGGGTGAGGTCCTGGCTTTGGCACATGGAGAATGAAGTTACGGCATCCCAGTGGCACGTGTCCCAGCTGCTGTGGGCTGTGGCCCAAGGCAGGCAAGGCAACTGTGGCAAGCCAAGGCTTCTTCAAATCAGCTTCTATACCTAGAACAGCGTGTGCAAAGCCCAGGCAAGTACCACCAGACCACCTTTACTTGTCCAAGCGCACGTCTCTCAGCCTCCTCCTATCCCAAAGCCATTTATCTCACCCTCAGGCAGTACACAAAGCATATCTATGGATCTGACAACTCCAGGGAGCTCTCTGTCCCCGGCCCTCACCCACACAGCTTCACCCTGGTGCAAGCTTGGGCACGAAATCACAGCCAGCACACTTCTACACATTCACAGCACCTCTCTTCAGCTTTCACACCACAGAGCTGCTCGGGCTCTGTCACCACTGGCCAGTTCCAGGCAGCCAAGAGCCCAGAAAGGGGATGACTCCAAATACAGAGACAAGTATGTCTCCTGGAACATCCTTCCACCAGAAGCCGTGGTCCTGCCAACAGTATGAATCCCTGGGATTCAACAGGACCATTCTTCTGGAAAAACAGCTGGCAGTAAGGGTAGACCTAACTGGGAAACCAGAGGTTGCTCAACGCTTCTGCACCAAGAAGCAGGGAGCTGGGAAGAATCCTCTGCAGTACCATGTTCAGCTCAGTCAGCATGGCACCTACTTCAAGTTTAGGATTAATGGAGATATTTGTCCCCAAACCTGGAAGAATCACCTCACTAAGCTTCTGGACAGCCTAGTTTTACTCTCAATAACATTGCCTTTATCATAACGTGTGATGCCCAGGGTTTGTTTTTTTTACAGAGAACAGGCACAACTCCCAGACCTCCTTCCACCTGCCAAGCAAAGCAGGAAGGGACAGGTGCCTTCCGTTCATCTCCATCTGCTTGGGCAGATCTATCTTCCAGAGGATGAGCCAGGATTGTACAGAACACCCCATAGGAACGTTTCAAAGCACTGGTATAAGGCCTCAGTGTTTCTTTGTCCAGCTGCAAGTACAGAGCCCAGTGCTTCAGTGAGGGGTCCAAGTCCTTGTCCCCTTCTGGGTTAACCCCAGGCAGCTATGGCACCAGTGTGGTTAATGCTCACCTACCACATCTGAGACAGAGCCCTAGGCTCTACCTTAATCTGTAATAAGGAAAGGAATAAGCACTTTCAGCATGTAATACATTAGATCAGTTTTCACCATCTAATTTAGGATTAATTATACCCTGGAAAAGCTTCTTTCTCTCTAAGGGATTCTGGACAGTGAGCTCAGGCAGTGATATCCTTATTCACTGATGAATTCTGCACTTTGTGGTAGACTAGTCAGGCACATATCTCTCTCCCGCAAACCCACTGCACCCATTCTTCTATTTCATTAATGCACCTAATTCTCTTTTCTATCATGGCTTATTCTAAACCTTGAATACATAAGGCAGCATCGAGAAGTCTGCAGCTGCCTAGATCTCCTATTCATCTTCTTTTAGAAATCAGTTCAGTTTTGTCACACACACAGTCTCATCTTTCATTTCAAAAGCTTATTCAGGTCTTGCTAAGCCACACAGTCTCATATCCTAGGTGTCAGAGAAATTATGTCTGTTCCTCCAAAGTGTGCAAGTAGGGAAAAGCACCTCCCAGTTCACACATGCATGTTTTATGTCCATCATTCCACACACCTCATGCTGCAAACTACCTTCATGAAAACTAAGAACAGGTCCAAAATTGGAACAAACACCTCACCTCTCACTCACCCTCATCTTCAGATGAATACAAACAGAAGTCAGCATGATGTGTGAGTTCTCTTACTCCCATTTCCCAATTTCCCCAGTGTGAATTTCTTGGCTGGTCAATTCTCATCTCAGAAATCCCTGCCCTTTGGTGCCCTTGCTAGGCCTGCAGCCCTCCTCTATACAAACTTCTCACCTTTTAGTAGGGGAAACTTCCAGGTGATTTCTCAACCTTCTACTAAAGTTCAGACCTGTATGCTGTCCTCAAGAATTCCCTCCTTGATGACTTGAGAAACTAGTTCCCTTAACCCTTCTGCAGCCAAAGAAAACAATTTCTCTACCAATGTCAGCAGGAGTGTTTTTGTTTGCTTGGGTTTGTTTGTTTTTATATACACATTTTGTTCACAGTTTACTAAAAGCAAGACCAGAAATTACAGATGCCTTTATTACTTCAAAGCCTATATGGGTTGGTAAGCCAGAGCACCGTCTGGAGACAATGAGATAATGGGTTTGATACCCGGTTTTCTCTTCCAAACATCACACTACATCTTTAACACTGGAACATGGTTTATAAAATGAAATCCAAGCTCAGGCTGTTATTTCATAAAGCTGATACTTGGGGATTTGATTAAGATCTCAGCACACAAACAGCAGCACGAACACTGAACTCTTTCAGCCTGAACTCCAGCTCACACCGCATCCTACAAGGCAGCTCCTACCCTAAGGGAAAAGTGCTCTGTGCTGCCGTGTTGTTTGTACTCCATAGGATGGGAACAGCCTGGAAGACACACGTGCTTTGGAAACTAAGGTTTCCCCATATATACATTTCCATTCTTAGTTAAGGCCAGACCTCAAAGCCCAAACCACAGCAGTTACTGGAGTGCTCATGCTTAAAGACTTCACCACTGGAAATGATCAGATTCCAATTTGTCTGCGTAGGAGAGGCTATTAGGAATACTGAATACAATATTAATTCACCACTGCATTCCTATTTACAAATATACACCACCACTAGGTAGAAATGTAGCCCCTGTGTTTTCAAAAACAATGGTATTACCACTATTTTGCCTTTGCTTCTGGACTCCCCAGGAGATTCCTGAGGTACACATTCAGGCAGGGGGAGTCCCCATTTCCTCACGTCTTTATGTTCCCTGATCGAATGTCAAGGGAAATTCCTTCCTTTTTATTTGTTTCTCTTTGTTTTACTTTGGGGGTGGGGGGCACATGGGCAAGAAGGGCTGGTTTGTATTGAAGTTTAAGAGCTGAAAGAGCTTTGAATCAAACAAGTCCCTTAAAAGAGCAGATTGCTACCTTACAATATTGGTGCCATATTCCCTACCAATAGGAAAATTACAAGGATGCTTTCCAGTAAGGAAACACCCTCAGCTCTTAAAAATGCTGTCTGTTCTTCCAAAACCCCAAGGCCATCTCCTTCCCCACCCCCTTGCCTTACAATATAGAAAGGCATGACTAATTCCTGCCCTCCATACACTACAGCGTTGGAAAGCACCACAGTATCCTGTTGTGTTAGTTCTGCTGCACAAGCAAACCAGAGAACTTCTTGTCACCTGTCCTGCTCTGCTGGTGCCTGCCTGTCGAATGTAACAAGGCAGGACACAGCAGTTTCCCCCACACTGCCCTATAAAAAGTCTTGTCTGTGCTTCTCCATTTAGTGCTTAGTAACACCCGGGATGTGAACAGACAAAACATGACCTTCCTGAAAATCTCAAGGTGCAAAACTTCCTGCCCTTTTGAGCATCTTCAATAGCAACATCTATGCACTGCTAAGCTTTGAGGGCAAGGCTCACCTTTTTCTACATATTTTAAGTGCATTTCTTTCATTGTAGGATAAAGATGAAAATCTTCTTAACGTGTACAGTCGAGAGCTCTTTGCACACAGCAGAGGAAGCACTTTATTCTTCAGGTCCTCCTCCTATTAGGGATGACACTGTCAACTACACTCTATCCATATCCTACAAGCGAAGGGCCTGCCCCACTGCCTAAAAACCAGCCATCATTCCAGTCCCACTGGAGCTGCCTGGAAGGTGCCACACCACCAGGAAAGGAGCGGCTCTCTCTCCAGGGCCACTGGTGGGAATCACAATAGGCAGCTCCAGCTGGTATCACAGCGTTGATAAGGTTGGAAAAGACCTTGAAGATCATCAAGTCCAACCTATAATCCTACTAAAACCTAACAGTTATAACATTTATATCATGGCCCTCAACACCTCATCCGTCTACCCTTAAACACCTCCAGGGACGGTGACTCCCCCACCTCTGTGGGCAACACATTCCAATGCCGGATCACTCTTTCAGTGAAAAACTTTTTCCTAATGTCAAGTCTAAACCTCCCTTGCTGGAGCCTAAGACCATGACCTCTTGTTCTATCTCCAATGGTCAGAGAGAAAATACCGACCCCTGCCTGTCTACAGCCCCCTTTTAGGTAGTTATAGACAGTGATGGAGGCTCAGGGGTGACCTTTCTTTTCCAGGCTAAACAGCCCCAGCTCCATCAGCTGCTCCTCATAGGGCTTGTCCCCCAGTCCCTTAATCATCCTTGTTGCCCTTCTCTGAAAGGTAGCACCGTACCAAAGGCTGCTGGAGTTTCCCAAGAGCTCAGGACTCTGTCCCCAGGCTCCAGCAGCAGGGAAATCTACACTCCAATGGCACCTCCACACAGACAATGGAAGGGACAAACCCCAGTTGCATGTCGACCAAAATTTGAAAGGTAGAGGGGGTTAATTACACATCAGAACCACACTTAACATCAACATTTTACTACACATTTTATTACATCAATGGCTTGAAAAAATTTTATTTGATGTCAGCAAACATTGGAAATCATAGAAAAATGAATTATGTAGAATTTCACAAAGGAATTTACCCCACTATAATTCCTCATACAGTAAAATAATCCAAAACCAAATGTTACTCTTCAGTGGCTAAGCAATTTTATAATGCTATGAACATTCATCACAGTAAGTGTGCTGAATAATAGAAAACAGGCAAAAAAGACATTTAAAATATTACTTACAACAGCATTATTACAACATACTTTCTTTAAAATCCCAACAAGTATTTTATCACTTCAAAAGCTATACAGCATTTCCATTATATTTGCAAACTTAACCTTATACATCTTTTAAAATCTTGAAAAAACTTCTTTTAAGCAATCTATAAGCAGTTAACAAAATTGATAAAATCTACATAATGGAATACTATACACTCCAGTATAAATTTTATTTTAGGAGAATATGAATGTAAACACTCATTATTATACAACATGCATAGACTATACTGACCTTCCATCTTCTGAACTGTAACTTTCACTGCAATTGTGCTTTACTATCAACAGGAAAAGCTGCATTAATCCAGGGAGTGGCAGAAAGTATTTGCTTTAGGGGCATTGCACAAGATCACTAGATTTTTACTTGCTGAAGACAAGCTGGAGCTAATAAAATAATTTTTCTCTTTCTTTTTAGGGAGTAGGTATGAGGCCACTCATTGCAGAATGGGCTATGCACAACTTTATACCAATTTGAAAAACACACATTACCAAAAACAACCTCCTATGATATTTTTGCATTTCATTGACTTGGAGATTTTTGTTCACAAATCCAGTGATCAAGTTAGTGTAATGCACTGTTTGGCTCATATTTGGTGTGCAAGAATACCAACAGCATATTAGCGATTTCAGAGACTAAAAACTGAAATTTAAAGTGACAATGAGCGTATTTTAATACATAACGTTTCTGATGTATTTGTACAGGAAAGAAAAATGTTTGTCAGGACATTGCTTTAAGAGAGTAAGAGTTTCACTCTTATTTGAACTATTAAAAAAGTGTTCTAGTGGACATTTATGGGGTCTTCCTGGTTGCGAACTTGTAAAAATATATTAAGAAACCATTATCCCCATTGGTATTAAATATATCAAGATACAACCATTGTGGTTGCTTTACCAGTTATGGCTACTATGGTCTTAAGCATCTGATTGTACATTGTTGCTATACTGTTAAGCACAACTGAGGCGTGTATTTTTTTTCCCTTGGTTATAAGATTATATTACAAAAATTGATCACTGTTTCAAACCAGTTAAACACGAATATTCAAGTAACAAGGTTGTTTTAATGGATAAGTGAAAAAAGAAGTTACCTAGCACTTTACACAACTACATAAAAATTAAATAGAACAAATGAAATTTGTTTATGCATATGCAATACACTTTTATATCTTTAAGATTTCTAAAACTAAAACTTAAAACTATCATTTTCTTTAACGATACCATATTTTGCACAATAACTTATACTTAGGAGAAATAATTTCCCATTTTCCACAAAATATATATAATTATGACATTCACATTGATAGTTTAAGAAACAAAATTTAAGTGAATATTCTATCTTATGCAGTTATCTTTGTGGACCCTTCTAGTCAGAATGCAACCAGTTGATGTATCTAATGCTTGACCCATTAAAAAAAAGATAAAGAGGGTCTTCACCTAAACAAGATCAAACCATTTCGAAAGCTAAAATGATTTTATCGCATTTAAAAACATAGTTCAAGAGAACGTAAAAAACTAAACGTTTAAAATACAGTGCTATTATATTGCATGTATCAACTACAATAAGATAGCAGTCAACTGAAAAGTAATTAAACAACTTTTTTCTTCCTAATATCATGAATTATACACGTTTCCCTGTACCCCTTGGGGATGAAGCCAAAACACAACTTTTCTGATCATAAGATGGACAGATTTGAGGGCAAAAACTGATGGAAAGTCCTCACCGGTAACTAACTCTCCAGCAGAAGCCTCTCCTGATGAGTTTCCCCAGCTGAGATGCAGGTTCCCACAGCACTCCCACACTGGCGAGGACCTGTCCCCATGCATTGATACCAGCAGGAGGTTTAATACTAGAGTGTTTCTAATGAGCAGCGTTGCTTTACACAACTGTCAACTGGATTCACAGTGCTATTTGCCCGGTCTTTAATCCTAATTCACACACTGGCTAACAACTAGCATCCTTTCCCACAGGAGACTCCCAACTCCAACTGGCACAGGTCTGAAGGAGCAACTGAACCACCCTCAGAGCTGCCAGTTCACAGCAACAGCTGTAGAGACACAAACACCAATCCAGAGGAGAGGGAACAGCTTTCTTCCATCCTCTCATCGCCTCACAGGATCTCTCTGGAGCTACTAAATGGAACCACTCGGAAAGAGCTGCCAAGTTTCTGAAATAGGCGGTTTTTGGTCTCCAGCTTGCCCTAGGAAATCCCTGCCTGCTCTGTGCCTCTGTGCCATTGCTCAGTTTCTGATACTGAATTACTTTCCTCACCCCAGGCCTTTCCTTGGGCTGTGTCCGCACTGCAGGAGGTGCACATTGCTGGCTCCGTCACCCAGCTGGCATTAGCTTGCCTCGCTCAGGTACAGAGAGCAGAGCCACTACAGCACACAACATGGCACAGCCCAGCAGATAAACATCAGCACCAAGTTCAAAGCTCAACTCTGAGCTGCAGCACTTCAGCTGCAGGCCATGGCCTAGCTCATTTCAGGTTGTGTTAAGAACTGCTGGTGCTGTACATCACCATGTGCCATCGTGGCTTGAAACCTCTGCAGAGGAAGAGAGGCAAAGAAAGTCCTTTTTCCCACCTGCAAAGATACCTGGTGGTTTCTTCCAACATCATTAAATTAACCATTTTTAAATGCTTTGTGACTAGTGTTATTTTGCAGCTTTCCACTGGACAAGAAGTAATAATGCTGCTTCTAGCTTCTCTGAACACTGTCTGCTCGGCAGTCAGCAACTACCCTGTTCAAGGTGCAAAGTCCTCATACAGGACTTCCAAGAACAGCTCCAGTTCAAGCCTAGGCCACAGCACAGGCCATCCGAGCAGAGGGCTGGGATTTGAAAGCTGCATGCACCAAGTATTTGGAAAAGCACCTCTTAGATTTTAAATTGCATATTTTGGTTCAGAACATGAAAGCGATGTGTGCTTCAGAAGGGTTAAAATGGCCAATGAAAATTAACCCAGCTCTTCTCCTTTTAACTCCCAAGAGACCAAAAACTCTTGAAGGTTGAATTTTGTGCTCCAACCCTCATCCAGACTTCCAGTGGGAGAAGCAGTTTGATGTCTTTGGCAAACAGCGCTCTGAAGAGAAAGGAGACACTGGGACAGAAAGTGACCTATGGCAGCCAAATGTAAAAAGGCACATTTTCCCCAAAGGAGAGGCACCAGAGAAAGTTGTTTTGACTTAATCCCACAGAGGATCAGGAAAAAGAAAGTTGTGTAGCACTCATTTCACAAGTTACAATGCAAATGCTGAACGCCAGGGGTTAAATAGCGTATCAAACAGTTTCAGGTTACGAATTCCCTTTTGCACTAAATAAAAGCCATTAAAATATACAGGAATAAAATGCTCAGTTAGGGAGCTTTCTATGAAGCAAAAACACACAAATACAGTGGAAGAAATTGCACAAACCAGAAGTGTAATGAGTTACATCTACAACCTTGGACTGACCAAACCTTAGAAATAATGTTTCCTATCACTTTGCATTATTCAAGATTGCTTGTTAACATGTCCTGTTGTGGCAGAACAAACCTGACACTGCTGGCATGTGCACAGGCCTCTCCTTTATAGAAAGCTCACTAATAATAGTGTCATCATAAGAATACACAGGAAGCGGAGACCACAAGGCCATGCAGCAATACATACTTATACCCTATGGACCAAGTATTATAAGAATTCCTAATGTGTAGAGTTACTGTGGGGCTGCTAAGGAGCTCCTTGTTTTGCAGGTTGGTCAAAATTTATAGACGGGTGTTACTGGTTCTAGAAGTCCCCATGCTTAAGAATGACGTTGGTGAAATGGAGAGCTGAGCTACCTGGGTGCTTTTGAAAGAAAGTGGAGGCAGGATGGAGGAATGAGGGGAGATTAAGGCAGATGTAGCACAGGACTGGAAGCGTTTGCCTTTTTTTTGGTAATAGCTGCTTGTCCACAGATATGATGCAGATGGCTGTCTGAGGTTTGCTAATACCTGATATCCTGGATAACACAGTAGTCAACACAAATTGTTCTAGGCTACAGCACCTTCTCACGAAGCAGATGCATATCTGACATCAAGAACAGAAGTAGCCTGGAGGGAAGGGGAAAGGGGGAAGAAAAAGGAGACGTTTAGTTTAAAATGAACACATAGGCTTTCTTGCATCTCCAAACTTCACCCCAGATCCACGGTACTGAAAGCGACAAATTGGGCAACCCTGGTACATGGGAGGAATCATAGCAGCTTTCCCTATTCTGATGCACACTGGGATTTGTTGTTGGAAACATAAACGTACAGGAATTAAGACTGCAGTTGAGGCTGCGTTTGAATCAGCAGTCTCACCTTCCTCCTTCAAAAAAAGGAACTATGGCCACTTGCTATGGAAAAGCCCAGGGGCTTCAGAGGGCTGACGAAACTTTCACTAGACCAGTGGCCAGACAGCCAAGGCATGCCAGGGGAGAAAGCACACAAGGGACTTCAGTCTTAGGCCAGCAAAGTCTTCTGGCTCCTGCAGGGTCCACCTGACTTGACCAGACACCACCTGAGCAAGTGCCCTCCAGAGCAGGCATCAGCCACACAGCACTGTGCAGCTCAGAGGGACCAGGAAACCCACTCCTAGCTTATACAGATCTCTTATGTGATACTCCCAATCATGTTGTACTTTGTCCCAGAACTGCTGAGACAGGCACCCAGACAGCACTGTGCTGATGTTAACTCTGAAGGCAGGAGCACCACATTCACAGCCAGTCTGAGATAAGGTTTCATGCGCTCAGAGAGCATGGTGGCCACTAGATATCTACCGTGGGACAGCTTTGTGTCCTTTTCATGTGTGTTCTTAAAAAAAGCTGCAGGCTTGGTAGTTAAAATCCCCTCCATGCTGCCACCACCTTCTTCTTCCCAGCCGTAACACGTCAGTTCTCCTACTGCTCAGAACAGCCTTCAATCAAGATCCACAAGCCACACGGTGCTTGGCATATGCAGTCTGTCACAGTTGGCAGCTCAACACCACCCTGCCTGGCTCCTGTCTGTGTCAGAGGTGCGGGCAGGCTCTGCCCCCATCCCCACTGTACTGCAAGGCACCAGCCATCTGACTCTTAAAACAGCTGCCTTTTCTCCAGGCTTTGCAACTATTTCCACCAGATTGTTTTGGTCCAGTTCCCCTCATTCAGCAGTTGCTCTGCTTCAGACGGGGCACTTTCCATCACTGCTCTGGGGATCGTGACTGCTGCTCTAGAAGTAATTTTCCCCGACCTTGCTGTCATGCCTCCACTCTCCCTTCTCCTCCTCTGGTAACTCATTTGGGATCCTCATTGCTCCAGTACCCAACGCTTGACCACAACAACCCACTCCAGTTCCTGCTGTAGCCATTTTTTTCCTATATCAAGTGAAACACCCCTGTTTTGACCTCAATTTTCAGAAGCTAGGGTGTATTTGAACCTAGGAAGAACCTCAGAGGGCTCAGAGAGAGAAGGCAACTTTTCTGAGTTTTGTTTTGTTTATCTGTTTTACCTTTGGACCTAGTTCGCATCTCTGAATTACAGGTTAATAGGATTTGTGAAGCAGTGGTTTTCTGCTTTTTGAATGTCGGAAGGACAATGTACAAGTGACCCAACCCTCATCAGACCAGTAAAAATGTACAGTACACTGGAAGTCTTTAGTCCATGCAGTACCAAAATTCACTTTATGCTGTTGTCTGTGCTTGCATATAGAAGATACAGCTTTTGCACCAAGTTGTCTTATAAATTAGGCTAAAGGAAGTCCTCGATCAGACATTTTTAAAACACAAACCTTTACTCAGGTTTTCTTTGCAAGATTGTATGAATACATTTTTGTAACTCACTTTCATATTTAAACACTCTACAATCTCTTAGTTAACTTTAAACATACATGGCCTTTGGAGAAGTGTAAACTCCATGAAGCTCCATCAAGGAGAGGCTGTTTCTAGAATGTCTGTCTTCACAGAAACTGCTGTAAAAAAATCAAGGAAACTTTGCCTTGAGGTAATTCCAGAGTGAACAGTTTCAAACACTTGTCTTGTTTATTGCTTTCTTCCCTTCACTTGAGTGAAGCCACTCAATCATCAGAAATGAAAGAGCAAGCTTTGGCTCAGAAGACTCTACAGTCCCACAAAGCCAAACCTAAAACAGCTGGGAAAACTGAGTGCAGGGAAAACATCCAAGTGAGATAAAGATGCATGGGTTTTCGGCAGCAAGAGGCATTGAAACATCCGTGTTCTGATGAGATGCAGATACTGTCAGAGGGCTGCAAATCAACTGATCTCTTTGCACTTTCATACTTGTCTGGAATTCCCAATTCCAAAAATCAATACTGGAATCTGTATATCCAGAGGAAGTGAAATATGCTCAGACTGAAGATTGTCAAAAGTGGCTTTTGCAAAAACTGGACAGTGTGTGTATGCTTATATATATATATAAATACACACATCCCCCTATCTGAACTGAGCTCAGATTGGGAATTTTATGTGACTTTTAAACAGGATTTACCTCATCTTCCTCTTCAGACATCTTAGTGGAATTGTCAGGGGATTTTACAGGCTTCTGGCTATTGGTTCCATTTGTTTCCTCTTTGCCATGCTCTGCCTCCCACTCTTGTAGGACTTCATCTATGTTGAAACGGCGTCGATAATTTACAAAAAAGTTTTTCACTTGCACCACAGATTTGTTTCCAATCACATCAGAGATCGCCTGAAAGTCTCGGCCATATTTCCTGATTGCTAAAAGCAACAAAAAGAAAAACAAATGTAACACATTATTTCCACTAAGACCACAAATCAGGCTCAAGCCACAGCATAAGAATCCAAAGTTGAACTTCTGTTAAGATTTCAAGCCTTTTTCATATTAATCCAGGGGGAAAAAAAAAAGTCTAAATGGGGTAACAGACAGCTAAAACTAGCCCTGGGGAAGAGAAGAAAATAGAAGTGTAGTTAAAGATGGGCAGAGTCAAATCTAGAAGACCTGTATAAATCTGCCTGTGCTCCTTGAGAAGTTACACAGGAAAAGAGCACAGCAGTGGCTCCAGCAGAGTTTCACTTTTTGAAAACCTGGGACAAGCAGACCTTATTTGCAAACATTCATATGATGCAATTTATACTGGCCAGGGAGGGGAAGGGAGAATATTGTTCCTTGTTCCAATACATTCTTTGGGCAACAGTACACAGCAATGTCAAAATCCTTCATTAGCCACTGAAGGGAAACTCAGCTCTGAAATGCAGCTGAGTTTCGACTACCAATAACTGAAGTACAAATAAACTTGTAGTGTCATACCTTGCACGGCAAGGAGCTGCTCATCTGTGGTCCAACGTGCATTAAATTTCTGAACAACCTAGACAGCAAAAAAAAAAATTAGGTAACTTTATTTATATACCTTCTCTTCTATCTCAGCTCATAAAACCCTTTTAGAAGTGCAACAAAGAATTAATTATTAGTCAAAGTATATCATTACTTTAGTAGCAATGACATTTTCAGCATGAAGAACGGTATGAGGCATTCATTCAGTTAATTATGACATACACTGTGCCTGTAAGTCATGGCAACACAAGAAGATATGAAAGAGTCTGAGCTACACTTGTTTTTATCACAGACACCTTCTGCAATCTTTGTCAAACTATTTCCAGTGTCGGGTGCCAGCACTGGAAGGAAAACATCAAAAGCCCCAAGTGTCAAGAGAAGATAGGCCATTAACATCCTCTCCCACACTACCCGGGATTTAGAGCAAAGCAACCACCTCTCTCACAAGGGCACAGAGTTTTAACTGAGAAAATACGGTCTATCTGGGACACCTGTACTTCTGTTAGAAACACCTTTCACATGTTAAACACTTCTATTACTTTTTTCTCATCTCCCATTTCCATTATGTATCAGCAAATATCGTGACGGACTTGAGTCACACTGACAACCAACAGGACACTGGGCCTAACTTACTGGAAACCAACATCTCGAACATGTAAACACAGATTAGCATTTATCTTCACAATAAACAAGGGTCAGAAAGTGATCTTACCTCTGGAAGTCTGTATTGTTCTATACCACCTTCAAGTTTTTCTTTGAGCGCGCTGTTTGTCTGTTTGATATTCTGAATCTAAAAGGAAAGTTTTATCCCTTTAACAAGGATTAAAACATTTTGGACAAGCCTTTTTCTAGCAGCATTAGCAGGAACCCCACAGGCTCAGCCTTCCAGTTTTTCTCACAGCCTCTCTTTTCCAAAAGGAAGTTTGCTAGTATATTGGAATGCTGGAGTAGCTGGCGAATTGGGAGATCCCATTTAATTTATTCCCCACTGTCTATGAGTTATTTGGAACAAGAACTGCCCCAACTTCCAGATCTGTATAAAGCCCAGCTTAGGAAGAAAGACTGTTTGCAGCAAGTAATGAATCAGAGTGCTAGAGAGCTCTACTTCTCCCAGAGTGCCAGAGAAAAAGGCTTCAGGCCAAAATACCAATTCTATTAAGTTTAATAAAGAGCTTGAGAGAGGTCTGTGCTTTAGAAACAGAGAAAATGCTCAGATCTAGACAACAGACTTGTGTAATGAACTTGTCTTAAATCACAGACATTTGAAAAACATTTGTTTAAAAGGCAATCCATCAGGGAAGCAGAAGTTAAAGGAAAGTTTGTATGATGCCTGTCTAAGAAAGACTAAACCAAACTTCTCTGCCTCTTCTAAAAGTACCCTATGAAAAGGTAAAGGAAATTAGCTGCTGCAGATGGAAACTGGATACTGCTGAAACCATTGCCAACTGAGGAAAGTTCATAGTTAAAACTGAAGGAACCCTGAACAGCATGAAACAGTAAGTGCCAACAAATAATCCTTCAAGTCCCCACTATGAACTTTTCTTGGTTTACTTCAGGTATAAAGTAAGTTTGCCCACAGAGCTAAAGCATAAGAGACGTAAACCCCAGAGCTGCATTAGTTTCAAGCACAAGGTTAGCAGCTTGTTCACTAAGCCATATTAACAATCCACATCATCACTGCCAAGCTAAAATTCCTGCCAACCAGCCCATCTATATCCCATCCATACCTGTCGTTTGATTGAGACTAATTCCATGTCCAGTTGTCTGAGTACAGTGGTAGCAGCTGTTGCATTGGCAGAAACAGCCTCCACATCTTCCTGGGAGAGGAACATTCCTTTGGGAGGTTTCCTCTTTGCTCTGTTTTTGGCCTGTGTACTGTGCTTCTCCTTCTTCACCTGAGGGACAGTTTCAGCAGGCGGCACCTGACAAACAGCAATCATTTTACAAAACGAAACGATCTTTAAGGGTCCCTTTCAGCTCAAACCATCCTGTTCACTGGATGACTTGTAGCCATCAAAGACTGGAGAACGACAAGGCTAGTTTGCAGACCGGAAGACATTTTTTGCTTTAAGCGGTATGTCATATAAACACTGTCTTATACAAATCTCTCCATTCTTCTAGGCAGCTTTCATTGTTTACAGAGATACTGGCTGTCTTCTCTGCCCATTATCATTTTGGGAAACCATGACCAATTTTGCAGTAGTTAAATGTTCTGGTTATTTTCAAACCTCCAAAACCTCTCTTCTTGTTTTCATCACTAGACCTGAACTCACTAGTTTAAATGAACATCAGAAGGAAACAAAGTGGAGTTTGGAGACGGGAAGAACATGTCTATGGATAACAGTTTACTGAGACTAGCTTTTCCACATTTCAGACAGGAAAAGGAATAAACCAAATTTATTTAAAGGCAAAGGATAAAGGAGTGAGATAACTATAGAGTAATTCTTATATCTTTACACTATTATTTGGCAGCCAAGTTTTTTTGCATAGCACTTGTGTATCAACTGTTCCATTAACCTGATGTAGCTTTGCCTAAAATAAATGTTAAGTTCCTTTTGGAAAACGGAGTATTTCACACCCCACTTATTACTTTTATCACTTATGTTTAAAGCAAAGTATTTAGCACACACCTCTAACAGGTAGATTAGCCAGGACACTATACTACAGATCCTTCAACAGCACATCTGATTCTAAAAAAAACCAAAACCATTTCTTCCAGAATTTACTCTCAACAAGCAACTCATACCTAAGATTTATTACCCAGTGACTGGAGCCTGGCCAAGAAGCGAATAGAAGAAGGGTGGCAAGGAGAGAAAAAACAGAGAAGGGTGGCTGTACATCTGAATCCTCTACTTGATCACTGCCAGCTTTAAATACATTGGCTTCACTTAGTGCTATTGTTTCCCTCCTAATTTGCAGCTACATGCAGTTTTTACACTGTTTGTGACATTTGCTCATTAGTGAGCATTAAATATTCACATTTGAAACCCATGTAAGCATGAGCTTCTGACTCCCAAAGACCACAGGACTCCAGCACAGCTGCTGGCAGATAAAAGCTTGCACCCTCTTCATGGGCACAATGGCCAGAGCCACACAACAGCAGGAATGTGGACAACTGCTTCTTCTCAACCTTTTTCTTCTGACCTCTGTAGAGCAAAGTATTCTATGACATGTGATGGCTAAGGCAAGCCCAGAAGCAAGAGGTAACTATTGCAGGATGGGTACCCCTGTTTCTTTTTGCAGAAAGGAGTGGTGAGCAGGAGAAACTAGACTGGTTTAACTACGAACCAGTGCAGAGGTAAGCTCTCCACTCTACGTCAGAAGTAAACACTGATAACTGAGCCAGTTAAATTATTCAGCATGGACAGGCATTTCAGATCTACTCATATTTCATTTACATACACAGCTTCCCAGGACCATGCAGCAATACCTCACTACAGGTTCAGGCTGTAGGTTGACCAACATGCAATTCCTGCAGTGCAAGCATCCCAGAAGCCTCAAGATTAAGGAAAAATGAAAGCAGTTTTCACTTCAAAATGACTGTTACACAGTCCAAAAAATGCAAAGTTCTTTGTGTTGTGGACAAGAATCCAGGGCTCCAGCAGAGCAGTTTCTGAAGGCTCCAAATGCCTGTAGGCCCCAGCAAAAATTTGAACACCTACTCTGTCTTGGAATCTCGTTTTCCTGGTCCCACACATTTCTCTAGAACAAAATAAATTCATTAAAACCAAAGAGAATGAAAATGAAGGGATTTAGCAGTGCTCCTCTGTTTATTTAGATATTGCCACTGCTATCCGGTGCACTTTAGTCTTACAGCCCCGTAACACAAAGTTCCCTTCCTCAGCCTTCAATCAGTAAGAGACCAAGTTATTCAAGTCATGTAAAAGCAGAGGATGAAATGGGAGGTATTTCCAGGAACAAGGAAGATACAGAGAAAGCAGCTCTAGGTCATGACCTTGGATTTATGGAGTCACTTTCTGAGGAAACCCGAACAGTTGCACTAACAATGAAAGTAAAAAGGGAAGATTCCCCCTCCAATGATCCCCAAAAGAGGAAACAGATGAGATATTTCAGATACACTGAGAAATCCCAGTATTACTGGGCAAGTCAGATAGTAACCAACACATCTCAGAGCCAAAAAAAAAAAAGTCTCTGCGCGGTTGGGACAGGAGGTTCTTTACGGTAAGAGTCCTGGGCTGCTGGCACATCACCACCCCTGCACATCTGACCACGTCATTAACAGAAACATAATGATCAAGAATGAACTTATCCCCCTCCTGGAGACCTACTCTCTCTTTCAAGGCATTTACAGTGCCTGAACATGATGGAAAATCATAAAATCACTAAGGTTGGAAAAGACCTCCAGGACCATCAAGTCTAACCTTTGACAGAACACTACCATGACAACTAAACCACAGCACTAAGTGCCATATCCAGTTGTTTCCTGAACACCTTCAGGGCTGGTGACTCCACTACCTCCCTGAGCAGCCCATTCCAATGCTTAACCACCCTTTCAGCAAAAAAAATTCTTCCTCATAGCTAGTCTGAACCTCCACTGGTGCAGCAAAGTCCATGTCCTCTTGTCCTGTGACTTGTTGCCTGGGAGAGAAGACTGAACTCCATCTTGCTACAACCTCCTTTCAGGCAGTTGTAGAGTGAAAACATCTCCCATGAGCCTCCTCTACTCCAGGCTAAACAACCCCAGCTAAACCCTGAACAGAAGATGAAGGCTGTTCAGCTTCCTTTTGCCTGGCAGTACAATCCTTGTCCAGAAGAGCTCCCACAAGGCTGCCTGACACTGCACACACACAGCCAGACTGCTTATGCTCCATGAGTTTCACATCAGATGAGGAGTGCCATGCTCTGTATCAGTGTAGCAGGGAGGGTACATAACCTCCTCCCACATAGCATTTTCTGCCAAAATGTAGCCAAGTTGCCAAAGAACTACCTTTCCCTCTTTCACAGCAAGCTCAGAGCACGTCAGCATTGGTAGGGAAGGAAGCAGTAACAGAGGGGATTGAAGGGAATTCTTTTACATATGCAAGCTTTCGAAGAGCTTACAGAAAAATCTAAACCTGAAAATTTATTAAAATAATGAGAAGTGACAGAATAGTAGTATTTACAAGACAATGAAGAGCTGCAGTATGCAGCTGCAACTTTGTTAAGTGAGAATCCTTCCTGTTTGGCTGTTGCTTAGGCTTCTGACAACTCAGTCTCTTAAGGACAATTACAAATGCCTTCATCTCCACTTTGCTCCCAGGAATACATCAAGAGTGCTGGTTCCTTCACTGGATGCAACAGCTAGGCTTTTCTGGAAAGTCTAGAGAGCACACTGGCATGGATGAAGAACAGATGGGAATGTTGCAATTTTTCAGTTATTCCCATTAAAAATAATTTGTTGGAGGAATTAATCTGACAGTGGCTGACAAAACAGCTGCTCGAGGACTTTGGTTTTGCCTCAGTTAGATCACATTTTTAAATATTTCTAGTTGTGTTTTCCCTACATATAACCTTCAAAAGAATTTTAAAAATTAAATAGAATCTCGGTGGGAGAGAAATGAGGCTACAAGGAATCAGGAAAAGGAGGTCCTTCAAGGAGAGAAGGCCTTAGGGTAAGCATCTTTCTCACTCACACATACACCCCACACTGCTGCCGAATGGCAAGGTGTTTTTATTTAGTAACAGACAACCTGCAGGTTGTACACATGAAGTAAATGCTTTCTTGTTAAACATCACAGACTAGGTTACCAAAACTGTCATTTGTGTGGCTGTTTTCAGCCAGAACCCTATGTCCCCTTGAAGGAGTTGATGCAAGATTCAATTAGAAAATATTCTGCACATAACAGGTTAAGGCCCCTCTGCCAGACAAAATTAACTGGTCAGAAAAAATTTTGTCCTTTTCTTTCCAACAGTGGAGCAGCAATCCTGGTGCCACTGAAATCCTCAAAAGTGTTGCTGGGGACTGCAGTTCATCAGCAATCTACCTTGAGCATCTAAGCTGTAGACAAACACACTCTTGATGCTCTGCCTAGAACAAAAGGATGTATTTCCTCTCCACCAAGCCATCTCAGTGGGGAGATGTGCTTCTACTCCATGCAGTTAGGTTGATTTAAACCATCACTGAAGGTGGTTTGAGCTAACACAGCCAAAGGGAGAATCAAAGAGACTAGAAACAATCTCAGACTATATTATCATGGCAGGGTAAAGTATTCAATTTCCCCAGCTCCATCCATAATAACTTATCTATACTTGTCTTGATCTAAGAATAATTCTGAAGACAATTCCTCTTGTATGACAACTATACAAAGAACAAAATGAAAATTACATAATGTCAGCTTCTACATGAAGTAGCTGGTAAGCAAACATTTTCATTTGTACAAAAATAAGAAAAAGAATAATACCTCCTTTTTGCTCTCCTTGTTTTGTTCAACTTCAATGTCAATAGGGTTATTTCCATTTGCTTCCTCCATTTCATCCTCACTGGAAGCCAAAAGCAAACAGTACTGTATTAGTTTGTAAGGCTCTCTTTTTCTATAAATAGCACACTAAAACAAGTGCAAGGATGCAATAGCAAGTCCAACAGCTTTCCGCAGTTCTATTCCCAGGATGTGGGGGGTTTTAGAGGGTTGGAGTTTTTTATTTGTTTCTCATTTAAATCAGTAAATTCTTAATTGTGAAGACAATACATACAGGAAGACTGCTCAGTAGTGTACTTGGGCAAAGTTAAGTTTGCACAGATGAGGGCAAGACACACAAAATTAATTCCACGATTTACCTTCTAAAGAACATGAGACACTGAGCATTTTAACTTTAGGCAAATCAAGACAAAGACTGACTTAGAAATACAGCAAGTAGCTAAAACATGGATTTCACAGAACTCCTTAACATTTAACAAAACAGACATGCACAAGAGGAACACCCTCAAGAACAAGCACAAAAAAAGTTTGGTTGTTTTTTTTCAGTGATAGCCTCACATTTCACTTATCCCTGGAAAAAACCCTACTATCAGCTATAGAAAAACAGGCATGAAATTTGGGCCATATTGAAAGTGACCTTGGCACACCTTGTCCAGTTTAGCTTCACTGGAATTTTAACCAGACATTAAATCAAATGTATTTTCACCACTTAGAATTATTGTACTGTACACAACTGAAGTTAATTGCACCATTTGAGATGATGCCCAGAAAAAGAAGAAATAAGCTGATCTAATCAAAGCTTTTTTTAAATAAAAAAAGAAACCTATTTGTTCACATCAAACTTTATAGCCTGGGCTGAGGAACCATCAGCTGGTGCAGGTGTGTCACAGCTTCAGTCCAGGACTGTGCTACAGTGCTGGGACCAACAGGGTACAGCTCATGGCCAGCTCCCTGTTGCAGCCACATGCCGAGGAGGAAAGGACTGCCAGGTGGCTTGGGCTGGCATCCATCTCCACAAGAGCAATCACTTGTACAAGCCACTTCTGCTCTCCCAAGCCGCCTGGCTCACCAGTTGATTCACAGAATATTTTGTCTGAGCAATCACGATTCCAGGGATAAACTCCCAAGCATCCGTTCCCAGAGCTGCATATGCAAAGCCCCTCACACACGAGTAAGAACAGCTACTGAAAAGCTGGTTCCAAATGCACTGGGAGTTATTTTAGTGACAATCTGAGGGGGTGGGGAATTTCCCTGCCAAGCCACAGAAGAGACATAGAGGTATTTGAGTGAGATACCTCAGGACTGCCTCTCCTCTTAACCATCCTCTCCAGAAGAACTTCCCTGTGTTCTCACCTAGGTTCAGATTTCAGCGTTTCCACAACAGTCAACTCTCACAGCCTTTGCTGTGCTGATAGTGCAGTCTGCTCTTGTATTCTAGCAAGTTCCCTAGACATGAGCTAGATCAAAACCCACACACTCAGTTCTGCAGTTTTAGACACTGATCATTGTAACTAAAGAACACTTTTGAACTTCTGCCAACACCGAATGCCACAGTACAACCTGAAAATCCAGGTCCCTTAAACTCGGTGTGGATTCCACACCCCGCATGGCTGCACTGACAAATCCTTTGGGGCTGTAAGGTTTGACTGTTTTACATAATGGAGGGGAAGAAGGGAAATCAAACATCAACCTGATGGCCTGGTGCTTTAGCTTGCTGCAGATGTAAACCAAATTATGCATTTCCAATCCAGCTGCCTTCCTCAAAGGTTACAAAATTACAGCACATAGCAGCCCATACAGTTCTTCCCGATCACCAGATGGCCTGAGGTGCTGCTTTTCCTACCAAACAGGCATAGCTACCTGAGAGGTGTATATCCAAATTGCAGTAATTTCATTTAGGAGCACAGAACAAAAACAGAGAGGCAGTATTAAAAGACCCTAAACTACATAGCACAAGAGAAACACATACTCCATACAAAAAGATTCATGCCCCTCATAAATTAGTAGGGAAACAAAAAAAAACCAAAACAAACAATTAAATAAATAAATATGAAACACCAGGATGGGGAGAAGAAAAATAGCCAGGCTTTGCAGAGAAAAGAAAGAAAGAAAGTGGAAAAAGAGACTCAAGTCAAAGAAAGCCAACCAAATACTGGAGAAATTGGCTGGCAGTATTCTTCCTGGCCCTGCCTGCTAAGCAAGTCTAGTTGACCTAATGGAGAGATGGGAGAGGTTCAGTGTATCAGTGGTGTGGTACAGCTCGACCCTAGAAACACATTTCTTCCCCTTTCCCAAACAGAGCTTGTTCGTATGCACGGGATCCAGCAAATAGCTTGGGAAGTGTAGCAACTCCATTGAGGGAAGCTTCTGCAGAATTTTTCCCAATTATGTTAGAAGTCTTCCAAAAGCCAGGCACACCTCAAGTTTGGCCTGCAAAGACATTAACTACATTTGATGCAGGTTGAAAAGGCACCTGCATCAAGCAGATGGAGTTATTGCTGTTCAGAGGGGTTATTTCCCCCAGAGACACCTGAGGCCTCCACATTTCTCAGGCTCCGTCAGCTTCAGAACTAGGCAAAGTCACTGAGTGGCAGTTCTAGCTGTACAGGTATTTACAGCAGTACACACAAGGCCACTGGCTGCCTTACCTTCAAGGGCTTCCATGGTTATCCAGGAGGGTCAACTTGCAGAAAAAGCAGGAGTCAAGCTCATCTGCTAAAGCTCAGTAACATCACCCAAATCCTAATGCACCCAGAACCCCTTGGGACACCTCTGGAGAGCTCATCCTAAGTTCCCCTGTGCTACCCTCTTCTTAGTCACTCAGAAACAGTGTCTTCATCTTTCTCTTGACCTGACAGCCTTATGCTGGTCACAGTTTTCTAAAAGGCAGGGGAAGGGTCTATGTGCATATACACACAGGATGAGAGATCCTATGCTGAAGCCTGTTCCCTGTATCAGGTGCAAATTCTCACTCTACTGAGTCTCACAGGGAGGAAATAAAGGCAGATTTCTGGCTCTTTCATTACTTCCTTTTACTGTCCTGCTTATCAGCTTTTCTGTCTGTGCTGACTACAGTGCCAATCAGATTATGAACAGTTTTCATTTTTTGCAGCCTCAAGCAGTACCAGAGAAAAGGTTCTAGAATGATGGGAAGGCAACCCATGGATTAGAGGGCGATCAGGAACTGCACAGTGTTGAAAAAGGAAGCACATCTAAATGCCAATCGAATTCTTTCAGTGTTAAGCAAAGGACAGTATGCACAGCAGGAAGGAGGGCTGGGGTAAGGAGTGGTACCAGGAAACACTTTGGGGAAAATCCTACATGTAACTTTTTACGAGCTAACAGGAATCTCTCAGATAGCCTACAGAAATCAGTGTGCAGCAATGTACAGCCTTTCTGCTTGCAAACCTACCTTTCCTCACGTTCCCTTTTTTGTTTACGAGCATGACGGTCCATCACACTAGTTTTAGTCCTTGTCTTCTTCCAGGAGTAGTAAAATTTCACCAGGCTGGCTATTGATTTGTCAGGAAGCTGTAAATTAAACATGTATCCTTTTTATATGTTTATATGTAAAGTTTCCTCAGGAGTTCACACACAAATGGTCTGGTTTTGTTAAGGAAGATCTGATCTCTCTAAAGTGGATTGCCTCAAAGACCCAAGCAAAGCAGTACTGCAGCCTTTCCAAAAGTCATCTATGGAGGAGTGTTTCAGGTTAGTGACTTCTATCCAGGACATCAAAATCTCGGAAGAGCATCTCAGCAAGCCTCCACTCACCAGTCAAGTACCCTTCAGAACAGAGGAACATAGCAAGTGCAAATCCAAAATGAGGCCTTGAAACTGAGATAACAGTTTTAAAAGCTGACACAGACAGGTGTAAACAACTGCAGGAACTGCTGAATTGCAGGCAACATCCTAAGCATATCTTTGATGTTTGGTTAAGTAGGTTTATGCACATGAAGAAGTCTATTCATAAAGGTGTCAACAAAGGATGTTTTCAAAAGGTGAAATGTTATTGTCTGGTGAACTGAGGATACAGAAAAACACAAGTCTCAGAATTACTTTTTTTTCGATCTTCTTAACACTAGTGCCATTACCCCGTAGCTATGAATGAAAGGTCTACCTTCAAAAAGCATAAAACTACTTTAAGACTAATTCTCTACTTCTGAGGTACTCTGCATGGATGTTCTTACACAGGAATTTTAAAAGGTAAAAGTCCAGCCTTTATTACTGATGTCTTAGTTAAGTGTCTAATTAAGCTCAGAGAGCAGAATGGGTGGGGCTTAAAACAAACCTGTGAGCAAGACCCAGATCTCTCTCATTCAGTTACTGCAGTTTAAGTCTTCACTTGAGATAAGCCTGGTTCTAAAACTGCAGATTGACTTTAGGTTCTAACAGTGGATCACATCAGAACTGCCACCCCAGCCCCCAGCTGCACACAGGCAGAAATCCATCTGTGCTGGCAAAGCACAGGTGCTGTGCTCATGTTGTGTTGCCAAAAGCCATACAACAGGCTGGTGTGCCGAAATTAAGAGTTCCACAGAATGAACTAAGGGACAAGGCTTTTTGTGACAAACATCCCCTTGGCTACAAAACTGTGCTAAGAGTGCCAAAATATCAAAATCAGCTCTGGTAAATAATGTAACTTGCCCTTCATTCTCTGGCTTTGCCAATTTCTACCCTCAGTTCCAAATTGCACTAATGCTAAAGGGGCAGCAAATACACACATATAAGCTAACAACTAATGTGCTCCCAAGCCATTGATTCGTGTCCCCTGCTAAACACAAAGCTTCAGCCATTTAATTCATTTCATGCAGGATGGCTTTCCTGGGAGCAACACTAAAAAAATATCATTACCTAGGGAACAGTGCATTAGCTTGGCATCCCTGTATTGGAATGCACTTCACTCAGTGACAGTCGTGCTTCTGCACACAAACCACATGGAGGATTTCTTGCTTTAGCATTTAACCGAGCAACAGGATGGGCTTTATGTTCTCTTTTTCCCTCAGGACACTGCCCTCACCTTTTTTTTTTTTCCTCCCTATATAAAAATAGGGGAATAAAGAAGGATCACCCCTCAGGAGTTCCACAACAGTCCAGACTCCCCAGGTTGTGCAAGCCCTGTCACTTGACTGAAGGGAGGAGACTCTAGGACGCCAAGAACTTTCAGAAATTAGTATCACTGAAGGAACACTCAAGGATGACATGAGGACAACAAGCCTCTTCCTGCCATCCTTTTGAA
Organism: Pitta sordida; assembly: GCA_013390025.1. Taxonomy (NCBI): domain Eukaryota; kingdom Metazoa; phylum Chordata; class Aves; order Passeriformes; family Pittidae; genus Pitta; species Pitta sordida. The sequence goes on from WEKX01006592.1 coordinate 51,066, forward strand.
AAGGGATCTGGCAGTTTTCCTTCATCCTTAGAAGGCAAGTCACCTTTCACTTTTCAGCAGAATCAGCAACACAGACCTTCACATGTACTTTTAAAGAGGCTGAACAGACACTGCAACAGCCTATGCCCACGTCAAACAATCACAGCCAATGTAACTGGGTCCTGCTGGAACATTCAAGAGAGAATTTACTGAAGGAGAACAAAGTCTGGTTCCCACCCAGGTGATGAATTTGAAGATACTCTAGATACAATTAATAAAAATTTTTTACATCTCATCCTCTCCCTCTCTCAAAAGAAAATTACATTCCCCTAAGCACTTCCCTTTCAGGCAGAAATCTATCCTTGAAGTTTTCAATCACAGTTAAAAATAATACCACTCTCATCCAAAAGCAAAGGACTGAAGCTTGCAATGATGTATAAACCTCCACCACAGCACACGCTGACAGTCCCAAATCACATTAAGAACTTACTTGATAGTTAAATAAAATTAATTCCTAAAAAGCAGGCTGCAAGAAAGGAAATCAACTTTGCACAGAGATGATCTTCACACTCTGTGCGTGTAGGCACATGTGTATAGACCATGCCTGAACTCCAACTGAGACAAATACTACCATAGCACACAGGGGACTGAAAACTGTAATTTCCAGCCAAAAAAATTGCACAGTCAAAGTTTATCCTGAACCAATAAAGCACTTCAGAAAAACACTTCTACAGAGACCCTGGAAACAATACTGTTTCTTTCTATTCATGGTAGTATTTTCCCTCTAACACTCCCTTTGGCTTGCTCCCTCACTCCCAAGAACATCAGACATGCATTCAGCACAATCAACACTGAAGATGTTCTGCTTTTCCACTCCTGTAACACCACTTACCATCTGCTGGATCCTGTGAAAGGTTTTCCCATGGAAACTGAAGGCCTGTTCAAACAAGACCTTGTCCTCCACTGTCCACTCATCTGGGAATGGAGTAAAGTTTGGCAGATCTGCCAAAGACTTCTCGATGTTGTGCTTGTGCCAAAACAGCATCCCAAGAGCCTAGAAATAATACAGACACAAAGGAGACAATTGTAACCAAAAGAAACATTATTGGAAGATGGAAAAGAAGAGCTACATTTTTCTTAGGGAATACATTAGGCATAATTTTAATTCTCAGTTACATCAGATGCGAGAAACCTGGAATCTGACTCCTACCCAAGCTGTGAAGACCAACCTGAAGTTTATAAAAACCACATAGGTAGTCACATAGTAAGAGAGTGGCAACAGAAAGGTGGGAGAAGAAAATCAAACAATTATTCCCACTTTACTGATCATGGTATGAACAGGAAAGCCACGGAAGGACTTGGGAAAGTCTACCTAAAAACTGACTGGACAAGAGGCAGCTTCTTGCCTGCTTGCAAGAAGGAAGCTTGCAGCTGAACTCTGTTCCCTGGCAATCAGGAGGATGGTTTAGTCGACTAGGGATTTTCACGGTTGTTTAGGGGTTTCTTTCTGAGGGGACAGGGAAAAAGGTGAAGAGGATGAGAGAAGAACTGGAAGAAGGAAAGGCACAACCTTGACTTGCTGCTAAAATGTTCCTTGCCCAAAGGAGGAAAAAACCTCACTCATTTTGGGGGCTGCTCATTTGTTCCCTTGAAAAGATGCCTTGTTGCACTGAGTCTCTCGCTCTCAGTTCCAAAGACAAAGTGCATGTGCTGCACTTCAGCACCTGCAAACCACTCTCCTCAGAGACACTCACGCGCAGCCCCCCCCTCTCCCAGGGGTGCACAGCCCCTGGGAGTTATGACACATCACTACCTCTGGCTTGCCAGCAACCACTGCGAGTCATTCTGGGAAGGCCTGACTCTGCAGAGCTGAAAAACCAGCCTTTCACAATGGCTGTGAAGTGAAAACAATCCCTAACATGCTGAGTTAAACGTAAGAGTAACCTGCTCATCATATGCAAACTCAGCTCAGGTTTCGCAGCCATAGTCACCCTCATCTAGTAGTTTCACCCTGGCTGCTCGGCATTACAAAATCCCTCCAAATTTGGGGTTTCCCCATTATGATTTGCTATGCAAAAAGCAGTTCCTTTATGGGATCTAGTGCCCCTGAGATTCTGCGAAAAGCACGCATATAGATGTTACTGTTATCCAAGATCTTCCCTGGACTCTACTGGCCTCTCAGTGCTGCCCAGACACTCTCCTCCCTTCTGCCACCATGCAGAACAAGTTGCAGTCTTGGTTGCAGCACAGGCACTCGAGATGTCACAGGAGCCACAGTCACTCCGGCAAGCAGAGGGCCAAAGCAACTATTTTGCAGTCATGAAGGACTGAGTTTTCTTTCCCCTGCCATCCCTTTCCGCTTCAGATACAAGCTATACCAAATACTCTTGTGAGGAAACAAGGAGAAAACCAGGAGAGAGACTTTGGGAGGGCAGGGTAGCATTAAATACCACTGAGATGCTAGCGAGGGCTCAGAGGACAGCTGCTTACACAAAGCAAAAGATAAACAAAAAGGTGCTCCTTACAGGCTTGTTTAACAAAAGAGCAATATCCCTCCTCCACCCCATGATGCCCTAAGAGAACCCTGCACTCCCACAAAGGCAAGTACACAGCTTTCTCAGATTCTTTGTCCCAAGGTGTCTGACACAGGCTGTCAGTAAAGCACAGTGCACAGCCAGACCTACTGCAGTGCTTCCAAAAGCCTGTGACTGATACAGCTCAGCACAACCACCGACGGCTGTTCGCAGCACCAGCTGAAGTGGACTTGCCCTGCTGGGGCTCCCTGGCCTGCAGGAGCCTGCCCTGTGCCTGCCCTCCAGCTGGCGAGGCTGCAGGGACTCCCACCAGCACAGCCCCAGCCTCCAGCCATTGTCCAACAGCAGCAGAGCCAAGAAAGGGGCACTGGGCCATAGGCAAGGGGAGAGAAAGGACAACGCTGGGAGCTGCACGTGGCACAGACGTGGCCAGCTGGACAGGAACACCACTGGGCAGAGGAGGGCTGGCACATGCCCCAGCCCCTGCCGGCAGCTCACCACTGCCTTCAACACACTGGCACCTCTGAGTCTGCAAAGGGAGGCTTTGGGCAGCGGGTACAGGTGGAAGAATGGGAATCTCTGTGTGATGACTGCCAGCCAAGCCACCAGGACAGAGGTGCAAAGAGACTGGCTGCTGGGGGCATGCAGGCATGGGACAGGGCTGCCTTGGCCAGCAAAGCCCAGAGACTGCGGCCAACCGCTAAAGCAAGCTCTGACTGGCTTCCAGGGAGTCTGTATCAGCTTCTCCACAGTTGTCCTGCCAACAGCAACTCTGATGATACCTGCTGAAAACAGGGTCTCTTGGTGACACAAGTCATCCTGATTTGAAAGCCCTGACACGTGTCCCTATAATACAAAACGAATACAGGCCTTCCCGAGCAATACAAGATAGATCCTCCTCTCCAGTTATTTCCAGGAAGTGCTTAGTGTAGCTGACTACGAAACCCCAAAGGACCTTGGAAACATGTTTAACTCCAGAGTATTACGCGAGAGTGCTATAGAAGGAATGTGAAAATTTTTAGAAATAGGGACATTTTTACAAGTTGCTCAGCCACTTTACATCCTGGTGTGGAGAGTACTGCAACTTCTACTTCTGCACAGAGAGGAAAGAAAAATGGAGAAAAGTATTTCAAGGAATGAGTGGGAGGTCTGTATTTCCAGCATTAAAATGAATGCAAATTTCTGTTAGTTAAATTTAAGTTTTTCAAGCGACAAGAATTCAGTGGTTTCTTTAAAAAAACCCACAAGCTTCATTTTGATCAGTCCTTTGTATCAGTCTATACATTTTAAACATCACTTCTCCAGTATAATAATGAAACCCACTTCTATTACTCCAAGACAGAATCACACAGAACCACAGAATCAGTAAGGCTGGAAAAGACCATAAAGATCATCAAGTCCAACCTATCACCTATTACCTAACCTAGCCAAACCTGTTACCTAAGACCATCTCTCTTGGCAAATATTACCCACAATATCTGATATTAGGGTATACCTGTATCAGCAGAAGGCATCTGCTGATGTCAGAAATGGATGATGACAGAAATGGACATCTTTATGTCCATTTTAAGTTCACAGCCTTTTAATATCTTCATGCTCCTTTTACTGCCATTTTCTGCTCTTAGAAGCTACAATTATCAAGTTAGATCATTTTTGGTTTTGCTGGCTATCTCAATTTCAATGTTCTTGTTCAGCAATAAGTATTTTTGAGTATGACTACCAACCACTGAAAGTCTGACTCAAAGATGACAGTACAATCATTTAAATAGAAGTCCTTGCCCATCCAAATCATTGGTTTCTATGCTCACAGCCTCTGCCTGAACAATTTCATAAACTCTGAGAATTTGTAGAACCCCTTTGTAGAGACAGTCTGCGATTTGCCAACCAGTAAGTAACGAGATCCCCTGCCTTCCCTTTCCGGGCAAGTATTAGCGCATAAGGAAACTCCACAGAATTCAGAAAAGTTTCCCAAGCACAAATCTACTCACCTCCTCAACAAGTGTTGAAATCAATGTTAGTTAACACAGGAAAGACTAATACACAATCCTAGACCACAGGGAGTAAAAGGGAGGTCTGCTCCTCAGAACAGGATTCCCATCCTTAGGGTACAGGTACTGGCTATTGTCACTGACAGCTGCCAGAGTCACCCACCGTTACTGCACCGGCAGCCAAGGTGCTCATCTATGAAATGCAAAATGATTTGCAACACAGTTTTAAGGTAAATAACTGTGGATATTGGTTTGCCTCAGAAAAGCATATGACAGTTCAACAGCTCATTAATAACTCCCAAGACATCCATGAAGCAGAGATGGAGCAGTCAGCTGGAAACTGCAATGCAATCAGGCAGCTGTCCAAAGAACAAGCCAATCTTTTTAACATTGTTTAGGAGTTCTCAAAGTGTTCCAGAGGTAGTCACCAGAGGAGGCATGGCCAAACTCCATTAGAAATGACAATGGCTTTGTTTTATTTCTTTGGACCTTTCATGTAAAACTAAGGGTGAACTCCACATCCCCAGATAAAACTACAGGTGAACTTCATATCCTCAGAGCACAGGTTACTATCAGGGTCAGTTTTGGGACAAGTAGGAGAGGAGAAAACACAGTCAGTACAGAAGGTAAGAAGCAGTTCTAGGCAGTCTACCACATGCTGGAAAATATTTTAAAGTAAGGTAAGTATTAAAACAGTTGTTACCTGCTCCATATTGTATCCATGCTTCTCTTTAGCAATGGCAATATATTCATCCACTGAAAAAGAAAAAGAAGATATAAGAGCATTTCATGTAATGATCTCATCTCCCCTGCCCTTGCCCTTCCCAGTCTAAATCCCAGATCTGCAGCCCTGACTTCAGTCCTCCACAGAAAACCCTCATGAACAGCTGCTGTTTCCAACAATTCAGGAAAGGAAGGAAACAAAAGAAAAACAACAGTCACCATGCAAACTACTTCAGATTTTCCTTGACAAGCCTAGATGATGCATGATATCCAATCCAGTTCCAGTACTCCTGAAACACAGCATATAATGTTTCAGAACTTGTTCACCAAAACTGTAGATATGACTGTGTCAGCTACTTTTTGGGGTCTGTGTTTGTTTTGTTGTGGGTTTTTTGTTGGTTGGTTGGTGTCGGGTTTTTTAATCCTCAAAAGCAGTTTTTTTCTTAAGGAAAAACATCCTCGACACAATCCATACTTGCCAATAATGCCAGACTCCTGGTGTTGCACAACTACTGCACATATCTTGGCATATTTTTCAACTCCTAGGCCTCAGCAATATTCATCTTGCACTAAACTTCACCTCTATGTATTATTAGGCCCCATAAGCTTCTAACTTTTACAATGTGAAGACGCCCTGAGGAGTTATATTTTGTACAGATGGGACTAAAACGCCCATGTCTTTCACTGTGAGTGACTGAGCTTACATTATATCCTACAGCACTCATTTGAGAGGATTGGATCAAAGTCAGTACGAATGGTAGTTTTCTGAAGTCTGAGCCCTTGTGCTTGGTCATTACAGTGTGGTAAATAATGATAATACCCTTGAAAATAAAAATTTAGTCTAAAAGATGAGACTCCTACTGCACCTACTGGAGCAGAAGATGCTGGAAGCACTAGTTGTCCCAAACGTGCTAGTACATGGTACACACAGCCAGAGTTCTTATTCTTCTACAAGTTTTGGATGTCATGAAGTCATGAACTCAAAGAAATCATTCCCCCTTCCTTTTCTAAAGCTACCCAAAGAAGGATGCCAGCAAATTCCCGTGCTGAGCACCAGACTCATGAAGAGGATGCACAGCACCTCTGGAAGGAAATGGTTCTGCACACTCTGCAGCTAAGGAAGCCAAATTTCCCATGGTTTGGGCCTCATGATTAACTTCAGCTTTCAAGTGTGCTTCTCCCATGTTTTCTGCCTTTATGAACACACTCATGGAACACCATGGCATATTTAAAGCTTCTTCCTCAAGCTGGGACAGTCCTCAATATTTCCTTCAGCTAAGCAAACAAAGAAATAAGCTCAAAAGGTACTGGTAAAACACAAAGCATAAATCAGGAAACATAGAGCGGCAGAGCACCAGCCTATTATTTTCAGCTTCTCATTAATACTAAGAATTTAAATCTAAGCACTTAAAGTAGACATCCCATCCTTAGACTAGTCAATATGATGTGATATCAAAGCCAGACCTTCATTTAGAAAAGAAAAGCATGTATTACTTATCGCAAAAAAAGCATTGCAGAAGATCCATCCATGCTCTAGATACATTTAGTAAAAGTTTTACTATCCCTTTGGAAAAAAGCATAGCCACAGCCATTCATTTGCACCACTGCAGCACAAACATTTCTCTCCAAGACAACAAAATGTTTCTGAAAACTGCTTAATTGGGATAAAAGCCATTCCTTCTCTCAAACAACTCTTTCTTGCAAGGCAAACAGTAAAATAGCTGCAAAGGCAGTGGAGGTGACTGGGACAATGAGAGGAACTTCCTAGGCTGAATTCACTGCACTGGCTAATAGAACATCCTGAGGATTACCAGAGGTTAGTGCAAGCCATGGGAAAAAGAACTTGCAAACCCACATCCCAAGGGGAGAACATGATCCAGGAGGGTCACACAGGGTAAACAGGGACAGAGAAAGGAACTGCCTCAGATACACACCGTTCCCTTCCCTCGACACACCAAATAGGGCAGGGAACACCAGTAAGATGTGGGCAAAAGAGCAAGGTCAGGTACTTCCTGAGTTATAGAGGCTTATAAAACTACACCAAAGACCGCCAGGAAACCCTACAGGCAGCATTTCCCTGTACTTTGGCTAAACACTCTCGGATTCCTTAAAACGGGTACTGCACATGTAGCGTTATATATTTTGTCTAAGGAGGAGGTGAAGGAAGGAGGGAAAGGAGCTGAATTCTCTGAAGTCCAAGGCTGAATTAAGCTCCTGAATGCTAAGCACTGCTGCATTAACTATGTCGCTTTCACTGTGGAAAGATCTACAGTTCCTCATTTGGTTTCAGCATCTTATCCTTTAATATATACAGAGAAGAGATGAGGTCGTTCTCCTTTCCAGTATTACCTGTCTTAAGTCAGATGCTGTAAGCAATGAAAACACACAGCCTCCCTCCCCCCTCGCCCTCAAAAAAATGATTGCAGCATTTTCTCTCCTAACTGAGCAAGACTATTAGCAAGGTCCTCAAATACCAGTAGGATTTCTCTTCAATCAAGTCGATACACCACTGAGCCAAACAGTAGATTATAAGTGACTGGACACCACGAAAGGAAGCAAGATGATTTTCCTGTCACGGTAGGTTCTGCAACACATCAGTATTACATCTCATTGTTACAGTGGAGGAAGAGAAAAGAAAAATAAGCAAAAGGCAACAAGGCAGTAAACTGGCCATGAGAACACAGCAACGGTCCTTTTATACACCAGGTCAGTGCTTGTGGGTGAAGGAAGGCCAAGGAGTACACCATCATACACTCCTCTTGGCTTGTTTCCTGCCCGCTTACTGACAATCTAACCCACTCTGCTTGTCATTTCTTGGCTAATTGCAGGCTCACTTGCTTTGATGCTTGCACCATCTGAGAGGTATGACAGTCCCTTGAGCAATCCTTCCGATCACTATTTCGTTACCATCCCCCTCCATCTGAAGTAACCAAGGAAGAGCACAGCACCATCTGAGTCACAGGATTCCTTTAGTCTTCCATACCAGCAGACCCTGGAATTCCCACAAGCTGAATGCTTTCCATACTCTCTTCCCTCTCCACCTTCCCCACGCACCTCTAGCAAGCACAGGGCAGTGGGCATGTGAAATTCTGCTCCAGTGCATTTCAGTGGCATTCAGCCGGGCTCACTGTGTAACCCAGCAATCTGTTTAGACATCCCAGTTCAGAGCCAGAGGAGCCCGGGGCAGAGCCCTGCTTACACCAGAAGAGGCAGTTTGCCAGCACAGCTCTTCTCTGCTTTCCAGAAGAAAATAAGCAAGAGCAGCAAAGCAATCCCATCCCATTTCTCAGCATAAAATACACCACCACACCTTCTTTGTACGAGAATAACTTTTCCTGAAACAGGGCAGACAAAAGCATCCTTCCCTCCCATCCAGCTCATTTCCCTATGCCAGAAAGATATTTCAACACAGACCAGTCCAGAAATACAACTGTACTTGAATAAAGACAGTCGTGTGACATGGGAGATACATTGCTCCTGTGAAGGCTCTTGTTGCTACTAGAAACCAGACGGGGGGAGGGACAGAAAAGCGATTCATAAACTGGTATTTCTTTACCTACTTGGCTGCATTTCTTCCTCTGCATCCATTTTAGCTGTGTGGAGGTAAGCAGGATCCCCCTGTCTACCCCACAACCAAAGGAGTGACCACTGGCCCAAAGAGCCCTTTCTTACAGCCAGTCATGCTCAGGAAGGCAGAAGCAGCACAAAAGGCAGGGACGCAAAGGGAACAGAGCCTCACATACATACTGGTACCAGCAAAGAGGGGCACAGAGTGCTCAGACCCTAAAACACACCTCTCCCAAATACGACAAGATGACCAAAGGACCCTGGGTGTAGCACTAACACACCCAAAGACAATGGAAATGGAAGGGAGTGGGAAAGGAAGTGAAGATGTTTCCATCCCCCTGCCACCTAGAGAGGAGAGTTTGACTAAAACGGTGCCACCAACTCCTTGAATTTTGTGTTCTTGCTTCCAGTCACCTTTCTCATAAACACTTTTCTTCTGCTAACCATACCCCTAAAAGAATTCTTCAGTGGAGACAAAAAAACAGGACCCTCTTGGCTGACAGAGGGAAGGAAGAACAAGAGCAAACAACTGCATTGCTGATTCTCAGTCCCGCATCTTTGAACAGTGAATTGAGAGATATAGAACAGGAGCGTTAATTTCATGGGGGCAGGAGAACACTGGAAAGATAAATGCCTGAAAATAATGACTCCTCTCATCACCATTTGATCACTTTACGATCTCTCCGAGTGGGTCATTCTGAAGAATTCCTCCTCCCCCCGCCAAATTGCCTCTTAATGACCCCAGAAGGATCGCATCATGTTCAGAGGACTCTGTGACCCCAAGGAGGGGTTGCAGCATAAGTGAGTGTGCTAAAGCCTATAGAAAGCAACAAAATGCAGAGGTAGGGCTGCTGCTGCAACCTCAGTTCACCCCTATTAGTAGGGTACTGCAGGAGCTCTGAACACTTTGCATATTACGTGATGCAATACCCTGACCGAACAGGGTGAAATGAGGACAAAAGCAGCATCCTTTGCAGCCTCGGTAATGTGCTTCACAGGGTTTGATCAATGTTGGAACCTGCAAGGAATGCTGGATGTTGCTATACATCTCCCCCTCCCCTCCATTTCCCCTGAGAACACGGAGAGGAGAAAAAGGAAAGGGGGAAAAAAAAAAGTCAAGGCCCCAAACAAATCAATGCTATATAAAAAAAATAAAGACATGTAGACATACACATGAAATTTTTCCAAATTTCAAAACACAATTATGAGGGTACACAAACAACTCAGCACGGTTTTTGCCTTGCCTATAAAATATGAGCAGCTGCATTGCCGTCCCGCTGCCCTGGCAGCATCAGTGGAACACTTCTGCCACCTCGTGGTCCCAGCCCGGGAGAGGAAGCTGCCAAAAGCACACGAGTTTGCACAACTGTCCCCCTAAAGTTTGCTGCAGCTGGAATCAGGGGAAGCGGGGAAAGATTAAAGCCTGAACAAAAACACTTAAAAGAAAATTCACCTGATCTTAGAGGTCTTTCTAACCTTAAGCATTCTGTGTTTCTATTCAAAAGGTTATTTTGCCTTGGCAAAATACTATTTCCTCTTTTTGGCATGATGTGATGTGTGTAACAGGCAGGAGAAGAGCAGACAGAGACAGCACAGATGTGTTTTGTGTCCTGTGTTGCACCCACCAGGGCAGGTGCACAGCTTCCTCTAACACTGTCTCTAGGAACAGAGAGTGCCAGTTACACAGGAAAAAAGGCTACTTAAAAATCACTTCATGCAACTGAAGGCACAAGAATATTTAGGCCTCAACTCCCATTGTATCTGCAACAGGTGAGGAAAATGTCTGGAGGCAACCGCAAGGCAAAGGAAAACCCACCTCACCTAGAAAAGCTTACCTGAATAGGAACAAGAGAAAACATACTGCAGCAATGCATAATAACTCCACAGTTATGTATCAACCTCCCACTCACTTAGGTCCCTGTCGCTCAGATTACACTTATGCATCAGTCTCTTGTCCACACACCAAGGACCGCAGGGTACCACTGCATTAGAAGTCTCCTACGGCAGCAGAACCAGACTAAGCACCCCTATCCTCCGTCCACCTCTTTCCGCCTGGGAGAACAAACACGTGCTTGGACCTCCAGGGAAGCTGAAGCACGCTCTCCCAGCATATCAGTTTCCTTACGCAGCAGTTGAAGCCATACAAGCAGAGTGGTGGCTGAAAGCAGGGAGATGCTCTCATCGCCCAGGTGGGGCAGTCCCAGACCCTCCTGTCACCTGCCCTACCTACACAGGCTGAGCCCTTCTTCTGCACCAGCCCCAGTGCTTTACACTCTTTATACGTTTACACTGTGTTGCAGACCATACAAAAATCACTTTGTTGGGAGGTTACACAAGCCTGAGAAGAGATGAGCCCTGCTAGTTCCAGCAAGGGATGAGAGTGGATCAAGACAAAAGCACAACTCGTTCCTTGCCCCAGCATAGCACAACACTAGGGATGAGCAGGTAGGTAGGAACAGGAGTGGCTACATAAACTTGAACTGGTGGCTGAGGAAAAAGTTGCTCACAGAACTGCACCTCGATCCTGGAATCTGCAGTCTCAGAGAGAATAAAGCCAAGGAATAAAATGGAGTGCCCCACTGCTGGGAGATTTACCCCTTTAAAAGCCCTAATGACTACAAAAACCTTCCTTTGTCACACAAAGGTAACCTGTCCCAAAGAGTGCAAAATAATAATAATAATAATATGCCTTTTGATTTTGCTATACCAGCTGGAAAGCTGTACTGCAGACACAGATGTACTGACAAATTAGAATAGTTTTTGTAGCTTGACAAAACTAAATTAAAGTCTTTACCAGGGAAGGACTTTTGCTAGCAGACACATTACTTTTAAAGCTTCTACCAGTGCACTCATTTCTGAAGTTGCACCCTCTGCTGACACCATCATATCCACTGTGCACATATGTGGAGTGGTGTATTAATGAGGGTCACTATAAGGAAAGCCAGTTATCGGATGCTCTCTTGGTCTTTGGTGCTGCTGTTCTCCCTCAGAAAGGCCACATGAATGCTGCTGTAAGGACATCCATGGAGGATCCTCCAGGAAGAAAGACTGGCTCTTATACATCCATCACTTCCAACCTTCAGCTAGAAATCTGCTCTGCTGTAGCACTGAACACCACTTTACTGGAGGGATGGCACAGGTTTAAAAATCTACTGAGCCCTGGGCACCACAAGCCCAGATGTTACTGTATGTACCATGGAAGAGGACGAGCAAGATCTGACAGTGCAGTAACAGAGGAGAAACACTGTCTCTGGGCCATAGTACAGAACAGGGAGAGCCACACTGGATCACCCGGGGACCTAAACTGTGACCACATGAGATCTCATTGCTTAGGGCTGAAAACCTGATCCTAAATCATGCAAAGACACTGGACTGCATTAAATGTAATCAGCCAGAGCAATTGATACGGGGCTCAAAACCCATGTAAGAACATAAAACCAGAACACACTAGCTTCTAGCAGGGAGGGAATATTTGTTCCCACATAGTACCTTCCAAGACGGAGACAGGAAGTTACAGACAGGATAAATGCACACAGCATACGCCTCAACAACAAAGTGAGTTTATAGCAGAACAGCTCTTTGCATTATTCAGTACACTGCTCTCAATTCAGTCCGAGAAGCCCTAAAGCCAGATTTATTCTGCTGTCAAACCATGGCTTGAGTTCACTCTACTGGGAGGTTATAGCCTTGGATTATACACTCAACTACAGGCAGCAACATGCCCAAGCAATGCAAGTAGTAGCATTATCAATACACTTGTGACAAGAGGTAATCATTAAAAAAAAATAAAATTAGTCATATTGTTCAGTGCAGGGGATGCTAACTTGAGTTAGAAGAAACCTCCCTCACCGAGATTTTCTTACTGAAATTATTATTCTCACTCCTTGAGAACGCCTAATCCAGTGACTCCTTTCCAAAAGCCAGATTCACTAATTTGAGAAAAATACGGTTTGACACAGACTAATGACAGAATCAGTATGGGAGACCACAGAGCCACACTACTAGCAGCCATATACAAGGTTTCAGTACTCTGCCTAGGAACATTCTCAGCTCTTCATCCACATCATGCTGTATACACTGAAACTCTTAGTCTGAAAAACAGTCAGTGAGAATACCATTAAGCTTCCTGAACCAACCTGCTGCCAACCAGCTTCAGAAGCCACCAAGGAACACCCAGATCAAAAGCCCTCTAAAGAAGGTAAAACCTTCCACGAGTTCCATTTTCCTCTCTCAACAAGGTTTTGAAAGTTCCCTTCTAAAACCAAAACTGTTATATATTCCATTGTTGTAGGAATGCAGACTAATGAAAGCCCTGTATGAGAGCCAGGCTTCCTAAACAGCACGTTTAAGTCCACTTCCCAACGACACAGGGTCTTTGTGCAGCATGAGGGGGCACACACAAGGGGTATGCAGGAGCAGAATAGCCATCAGATTAAATTACAGCTCATTATTATTGTTACCGATAATAAAGCCTGTGACAAGAGAGTAGAAGCCATGCTGACTCCCTTTATATTGGACACAAAAGCAAAAGAAACGATCAATTTGTCCCCTAGCTACCTCCTTGAGGGATGTCACTTGGGCAGAAAGGAAGCATCGGGCCAGCCAGCAGGCAGCAAAAGGAAGGAGACAAGTCTGAGTCACGAGGAGTTGCTGCCCTCAGCAGATGTGCATCGTCCTACAACAGACAGGTCAGCCTTCAGGAGACACTAACACTCAATGCATCCATTCTTGCATTTGTTTACTTCCTACAGGCTTGAAAGAAAAGAGGTGAAACAATCTTTTTCACCTCTCCAGGAAGTCCATGCAGAAAGACAGCAAGCTTCCACAGATAGATCTTGGACAACATCATCCTTACAGTAGTCTCTAAATCAAAGTATTAGTGTTATGTTTACAGATATTAAGGTATTAAAAAAATACATGGAATTAAGTCAATTAAGGAAAAAAAAGATTACAAATTCCTACAGCAGCTGCTGAAACATGGATTATATACAGGCCTTCAGCCTTCGAGGCTGACCTACAGAAATCGAGCAGAAAAGCCTATGATAAACCAATGTCACTAAATAGACCCTGGAGTATCAGTGGTGGGTGGTCATGGTTTTTAGTCAGGATTTAGAAGTCTAGGCCTTCCTGAGAAGTCATTATCTATTACTACGTACTAATCCATTCACTACTACCCTACCATACTATGAATCTGCACAAGAACCCCATGATCAGGAAAGTCACTTAACGTGGAGTGCAAAAATAAGAGTACAGGAAAATCAACTAGTGCAAGTGGTTCCTAATTAAAGCAAATAATGCCACAGCAAGCACACTCTGACAAGGAAAGCTCTGGCACACGTACTCGGGAAAGTCTGGCTGCTCTGCCTCCTGCACTAGCACGTCTGTAAAGGTCACACTTGGCAGCATATGAACTCATCAGAACAAGCTATTATGGCCATGAACTCCTCAAGCACTGCTCGGTGGAAACATCTCCCACAAGAGCTCCTCCCTGCTTGTGGCACAGCTCCCATCACATAGCTACAAACATGCATTTGCTGACTACCTTTGCTGTAAGGAAAAACTAAAAAAAAACAAACAAAAACACAAATGTAGAAAGTTACCCTCCAGTTCCCCAACTCATCTTATTTTTGCTCACAGCTACAGTAAGAGACAAGAGGCCTGAAAAAGAGACCTAGTCCTCTGAAACACTCAGAGCCTATCATTCCCAGCAAGACCAGCATGACTGGAGCACACTCAGCCTGCCCCAGGGCTGGGCCCAAGCAGGATGAAGTAGCTACAGCCTGCTAGTTCTTGTCATACTGGTCCTACAACTCACACAGAGCTGATCAGGCTGGCTAAGACTGCTCCCAAACGCAGATCGTTGTTGAGAGTTGTTGAGATCGAGGCGCTTCGCCGAGGCAACTCTTAACACAGCCATCATCACTCCATTACATCCACATCATCTTATCTCTAAACTTCTCTCAGGAAAAAAGCTTCTTCCCAGCGCCAGCACCAGTTCGATCCCGAAGCAGCCACAGCAGTGGCAGTCGGCACTTTAAAAGTGGGTCATCTTGACACATTCGGAGGTCTGGATCACACTGCAGTGAAAAGGAGGAACAAACAGGTGGCAGGAGAGAACAAGGCACGCGAAGAAACTGGTGACTAACTCCCCCCCTCCCAGCACAGCAGCAAAAATTCCTTCAGAATAACACAGCTACCTTAGATAAGACATCCTTTTCCGGGATACTCTCCAACACAATCTCTCTCTCGTTCAGATTTGGTTTTTTTGTTTGGAAACTTTAAAAGAAAATATAAACCAAAACAAAACACATCATCATAAAAACCCCACATGCCACAATCCATTGTACCTTGGGTAAAATCCATCCCAAACACACACTCTATTTCTTTCAAACTAAATTGCTTTCCTGACTCCACTTTGGTGAAAGGGTTAACATTTCATCTTAATTTAAATATGCATTCAGGATCCAGAAATATCAACCTGCAGCAATAATGATGAAAGAGCTGTACTGAGATTTCCACACAGCATTGCAACAACAACTAGCACAGCAGATGACAAAAAACGGAGAAACAGCAGCTAAGTTTGAGGCAACTGAGCCATCTCTGGGATACACCCACAGCCTTTGAAGCCTGGTATCTTCTTTTTGCTGTTCACAATATTGCTACTACACGCATCAAAAGTTGTCTTAGCTAAAATGAAAAACTGCATTCCTTCACCTTCATCTTTTGAGCATTTTCTGAAGTGCAGCAACTGCAGCTGCTGAGAGAAGTGGTCATGACTATTATTTCTACAGCTAAACTCAAGCAGAATCTTAAATTAAACTCAAGTTCTCTCATTTCTGAATCCATGGAGCTGCATTCTTCAGCTACTGTATTTGCATCCAAGCTTCACAGCTGCCAGGTTCACTGCATAATATGAAATTTGGATTAGAGATAAACACAAACCCAATTCTGCTTTTCCATCCTTTTTGCTATCATTGGGACAGACAATAAGCCACTATTTCTAGGGAAGCAGCATATACAAACAGCATGAACCTAAGTTTGGGGGATTTTGCTGTCCTTACTTGAGCACCCAGCTTCAGAAGACAATGACAGTCCCTGAAAGTCCAACCCCCCGAGACCTGGAAGTCTTGGTAGTGTTTTTTTTAAAGCTAATACAGTATATCCTTGCTGCACTGCAATCCCTCCATTACGATCTCGCTGACTTGCAATGAAAACTTCTTGCAGCTCGGTTTCAAGGATTTGCGATGTTCCCCAGCCGACACACGCACAGTGCCTCTGCTTCGCCGAGGGGCGGTGCTGGTGCTCCCTGTGGGGCGGGACTGGCCCGGCACCGCGGGGATGGCACGCGGTTTCTCCGGCTCGCTGTGGCGTTTAGAGCCCTGCGGCACCATGTCCCAGTCCCTGACACACCGGCACCATGTCCCAGTCCCTGACCCGCTCCTGTGTGTCTCCATGCCCAGTCCCTACAGTGGAAGGGTCACACCACAGTATGCCCCAGGTGGCCACTGAGAATGCCGACCAGAGCCCAGGGACAGCCCTTCCCCGCTGCGGAGGCAGGGCGAGCACGCACGGTGGCAGCTGCAGAAGTGTCTGGGATGGTGCAGCGGTGGGATACACCCACCCCGCAGCCAGGCAGCACTGGCAGCCCTGGTAAGCCAGGATGGCATGGGGATGGCCACCAGGGACAGGGAGTGGGGGAGGATTGGCACAAGGTTTGTGCTGCCAGCGGGGCAGTGTGAGCACGCACGGTCACAGCTGTCCGGCCCCAGCTGCAGATGTGGAAGCGGCAGCGTGGCCAAAGATAAGTCCAGGGACTCTCGGGGGGGTCTCCCGAGGCAGAGAAGGCACACAAATGCTTCCCTTTTCTCCCCGGTGCTGAGAGAGCCCATGGGGAGGAGTCAAAAAGGCTCCCCAACGCTCCTGATTGGCTGGGGTGGAGCGATGGGCGTGGCCTGTGTGCATATTAATGACCTGCACGTATTTGTGAATTTGATGTTCCGCAAGACCTCTGACATGACCTGTTTCTCGCAAATGAGGAGGTATAACTGCACTTTTACTACCACTAAAATACCCCAACACCTCATCAAGTAAAACCTTGGACACAAACAAGCAGAAGAACCCCAACAAGAGAAGCACAATGCACATGCTCCTTCTTTCACAACCTCCTACAGCACCTAGCCAGCCACAAAAAAAACCAACTCTGAGTTCAGCTAAGAGTTCAACAATAGTTTTTTCTCTCTAGTGGCAAAGCCTAAGCAGCTCCCACTCCCCCACCCCTGACCAAGGCGGTTGCACCATGTTACCAAGCATCCACACAACCTTTTGCAGTTTTTGTTATAAACCAGGTCACCGAGACAACAGGGTTTGGAGGGGAGAAGGGACTAAAAATAAACCCACAATTCCAACTGTTTCAAGGATCCCGTTTAGAGCATGATGGAGAGGAGAGACTTAAGAAGCAGCTGAATACATACCAAACTACATATATCCTCTGCCTCACTGCTGCTCCCTGCAGAGGGGTGCCTGTGTGCCAGGGCAGTTGGCTCTCAAATACCTCTGAAGCATTAATCCTTTCCATTTTAAATGCATCCCGTTAAATAAGGGCTTCATTTTCTAAAAGGGAGATTATAAGAGCAACACTTTTCCCAGCCTACTCTCTCCCATTTGTGGTTTTCGGCTGGCATTTATCTATTGCTAGGGCACTGTACACCCCATGGAAAATGAGGTGATAATGATGACCGCTGATGGAGTTGTATGTCCACAGAATCCACAGGCCAGAATAACTGAGCCGAGGGGGAAAGGCTATGTCCAAGCAGAAGCCCTTTGTAAAACAGCTATGGCTCAGCTATGCACCAAAAACAGAGACCAGCCAAGTAAACCATAACCAGACACATGCAGCAACCTTAGAAGACATTTGCATGCCCTTTACTCTGGCAGTAATTTCAAGTTAGAAAATTCAGACAAAATAGAATTCCAAGCTTGTTTAATATTCTCTTTAGTTTTTCTTAGAAGAAAAACTAAAGAGCAATCCAGAGTCCATTTTATGCAAAGATTATCCCTTAAACTAAAGCTGGAGATGAACTCTGGCACTTAAATCTGCAATCTGCCCTCAGAAATTTTGGGATTCACCTCATTATCACAACAGAGGACAGCTATCAAAGCTCACTCTCACCCAAAGAAGGCTGCTGACACTAATGACCAGGACACACTTAAAAACATGGTTGAGACACGGGCTTTTGAGAACCTGAACACCAACTCAGAGCTTCCTAGGGTGGAGCACCACACTCTCCCGACCAGTTACCCAGGCTATGGTACAGTTAACTAAACCTTGCCCATCCAAACACCATAGGGTTAAAATCCTTAGTAACCATAGCAACCAGCACTTCTTCCTCCATCAGAGCCTCAGCTGGCAAATTACTGCCTTCCCAGCATCAGGTTTAGCAGCACATTTAGGAACCCCTCCCTTTCCCCCAGCCACAGGGTTTGGCCAAGCACATTAGGGGATGTTAGAGCACTCAGATGTTTCACTTAATTCTGGCATTTTTCTATCCCCGTGTCCTCTGGGCCTTTCTACTTCCCCTCCGCAAGAGGAAGGAGGATATCTGAATTCCCCCTGTGTGCACCAAGGCAGGCATAAGGTAAAGCAGGGAACCAGCTGCAGCCTGAAAGAAGAGATTCCACACAGTAAAGGAGCAAGGGGCTGATGAATGTCCAAAGTTGGCAGTGCCAATCAACTACCAGGTCAAGCCAAAGCATCACTGCAAGAACAGAAGACCCAGCTACCATCCCTACCATCCCCAGCCCACTGTCCCATCGGCATTAGGGACAGCGCCTGCCTGTTCAGTGACACACCGTAAACTGCAAATCAATGGGAGAATTCCACCAAGACAACAGTGAGGAAAAAACCCTCCCAACTATCGACACGTGTTCTGTCAGAGAGCAGAAAAATTACTTTCAAAGCAGAGCTTATCACTAGCAAAACAATACATCTTTCCCTCTTGTAGTTCACCTTTGAATTACAGATGCATAAAAGCAATCATCACATCCTCCCCACTCGCCTGGTGTCCATCCTCACTCCTGGGCAGCTGCAGCATGCCAGCACTTGCTCATTTCTAAGCCAACCCAAAGTCATTTTTATGGTTCCACTCACTGGCGCACTTGGCACAGAGAGAGACACTGCTGTTTTATTAATAGCTTCATGCTGGCCCAGCTCTATCCTGTGCAGGGTTTCCACAGCACCGTTACAATGCATTTTTCACTATGTCCCCTCCTCCTTCCCCACATACCACTCAAGAAGAGCAGATGCCTGTCTTCCACCTAGCTGTTCCTGCTCCTCAATGTCACCTTGCTCAAGGCATCATTCTTCCTCCTCTCTCTGTCTCCTTCCCCACCCTCTGTGACAGAGTCCCAGCACAGCCAGAGGAGCTGCCCTCTATGGCACCAAGTCCACAGCCAGCCTCTCATGAGCATCTCTTCAAGAGCAAGCTCTTTGTAAGAGGTGTTACACCAGCCACAGCACAGGGTATTTGGAGCAGACCTGGAAGGGGAACATGGTTAATTTTAGGTCCAAATGTTCAGTTACTGCACAATGACACCTCTTTCTTTCTTCTTAAAAAGACATGGGACAAGCTTCTAGCTTTGGGCTAACTTTGTGACCTACTCATTAATGGTGGCACTGCTGTGCAAGTGACCCCTCCAAGGCAGAAGGCTGGCAGTAAATGGATCATGCAGCATTCAGCTCTGATATATATATATGGGCAAGGCAGTAAGTGGTTTCTATCCAGGATTAATGGTTAACAAGGCACCATCATGGCTAGGATTCGCGAATGAAGATATAGGAACGGCTCTACCCACACTTGCTACAAACACACTGATGACTAAAAAGGCCGATGTGGGATAGACAAGTCTGGGTGCAAAAGGCACAGCGGAAAGTCTCCTCAGATGGTATTAATGAGGCACGGTTCTTTCTGCGTTGTCTCTTCTCCTTGAGACTAATTCTACATGAGCTTTCAAAGGAGGCAGCAGCATCACAGACGGTGCATCGTCATGTCTCCGGATTTGAGGCCAGAGTGGACCACTGTTGGTAGTCAATATGGGCAAGACTGACGTATTGCTTCAGGGAATCCTTGTATCTCCTCTTTGGGGCTCCTCTGTTGCAGCAGCCAGTGGTGAGCTCACAATAAGGCACAGGATAAAATAAATTAATGATGTGCCAACACATACTTCTGTTTTCTTCTTCTCGATTACATCCATCACTTCATAGCATCCAGGCAAAAGGTTTCTCCAGTGTGATTAACATACTGCTTCAGCACACAAGGGTGCACAGGACCCAAACAAGCTTGTAACTGATTGTGTGAGCCTGGAGCATCAGGTATGCAGATATCCACCAGGTCCTGGCTGACACACTGGTCTTTTCAGGATTCCTTTAAGTAGTGTATGGCAGACGCCCGTCACAACCTCCAGCAGTTCTGCCAGCCTTTTGCCAAAGCAGTCAGGTGCACTGCTCTGAGCACTGTCACACATCTGCTTCATGGTTTTCAGCACAGATTCACCTCTAACAGAGGCTTCCAGGAATTCCACTGATTGCACTGAGCTCTCCATGGTCACACTGAGCCCCAGCCACACAAACGGAGGAGAGTCCTGTGGCTTACAGGCACAGGATGGATTAAAGGCTTTGGAGTACAAACGAAAGTAATCACAGGTACCAACACACTGCTGATTGGAAGGATTTGCTCACCCACACTTCAACCTGAACAGCAGTGTTAAGAATGGATGTGCTAGCCAGGATTCACAGTACTTGCAGTCCAAGTCCACACTAACCTCCTGGACACCACTGCACCTTCTATTTGCAATTTCACACTGCCAGTGAATAATCTCCCGTACCAAGGATAACACATACATCAGAAAAATCCACAGTGGAAAAAGGTGTCAAGAAACAGAGAATCCATCACTTCCTTGGATAATTTCCAGTAGTCAGCCACAAAAAAAAAAAAAAACCCAAACACCCACCAAACCCACATCACACTTCAGCATTTCATTTCAGTCCATGTGGACTTATTTTGCAGCCATCTATTTGTATTATGCATGTCTCTTAACTATGTCAAAATTTCCCTCTGAGAGAATAATTGACAATAGTCCCCTTTCAGATTCTTTTCAGTAAGCTAAACAGATGGAGCTTGCTTCATCTTCAGTTTCCAACATGTTTCAGCATCTCCTGTCTCCATCCTTTTCTCAGTTTTGAGACACTAAAGCCACTCTTCCAAGGTTCATTTTCCTGAATGCTGCTGGCTGCAGAGGCAGCAAACTGTTCCAGTGACTACCTCACTCTTTACACCCTGTCAAGTCTGTGGGTCATCAACAACTTCGTATCAATTCCCACATGGGAATTCTCACATGGTCTGGAAATGTTGATCAGCAGTCCTCTCACATATCCCCACAGACCCCATTTAATTAAGGCTCACTATCAATGATGCCAAGACTTGTCAGTGAATTCAAGAGTCACTGAAGAAACCTCCTGTCCCCTGATGTTCTTTCATCATAAACCATAAAACCGACTAGAGAACTCTGCTTGTAATACATTTAATAAGTGCTCCACAGCCAAACTGGTGTTTTGGAGGAGATTCCCATTCTTTGAAAGGAAGTGGGACAGAATTAGGCTCTTGTGCACGCTGGCTTGAAAACATTAGGGCAATAAACTTATTTCTACCAATCAATACATTTCTAGTCCCAAAAAACCCCAAAGCATATACCTCCAGCACTATTTGTTTTCAACAGTTCATTTTTAAGTAATGCCATACAGAGACAGAGATAACGGAGTCCTCTGAGTGGGATCAGGTCAACGTGACACAAGACAAAGCAGTGACCAATCAGGTCCCTGTTCTCCCATTCCCTGTACAGCTGCCCTCTCCACATCTGCTTTTCTTGCCACTCCAAGGTCTCCTCAGTCACCTCTCCCAACGCTCCTTTTATTTTTCACTACTTCCAGATGCTTAATTTCACAACTCCATCACTCTGTATAATTCAGGGACCTGAGAGGTATTATGGGTATCACACATGGTGCAACAGTGTCATATTTCACTTCCTCAAACTCCCTACGAAGTATTTATTAATTTTTTTCTGTACCTTCTTTGGAAGGTGAAATGACTGATGACTCTACACTCTTACTAATTTTATTATTTTAAGAGATTTATTCTCGCCTTCTTATTTTCACATTGTTTTCCTTGACTTCTTTATTCTACCAACATCAATTGCTACCTAGTTTTCATTCATTAATGTCATTCAACTTTTTTTAATTACCCCTTAGGTTCATGACATCTTCTTAGCAGGTATTAAATCCTTTCCATGTTCTATACTATTCGCGTATTTTTGTGCCAATTGCTACAAAAAACTCATACTATAATGAGTAAATATTCACATATATTTTTACTCAATTCCACATCTTCCCTCCTCTTCCTCCTTCATTCCCTGTTCCTTGTTTCCTATTAGGCAGGAGTTAAATGGTCCAGAGCTGAGCTGAGATTCAAAAGACACTCAGACTTGAGAGGTATCTACAGGAATCCTCTGTGTCACAGGCAGCCCATGAACAGTCATTCCTTTTGGTGGCAGCAACAATTTCTTGCTCTCATACCTTTTAAGAGGTTTCTAGCTGCAGATAACTGTCAAATATATTCCTCTCCTCATCAGTCTTATTTAGTTCAGCCTGCAATAGCCAGCAGGGAGCAGACACGACACTACTGGTAGGAGAGAAGGCAGACATGATCCTTGCAAAGCCCTTTTTATCTGTAGATCACAGTACCATCATCCTTCTGTAATTTAAGGGGTAACTTGCTCAGTGGAACAAATGCCCCAGGGCAGAGCACAAAGCTTTCATGACAGAGCCAGTTTGTGCACAGTCGCTGCTGCCTTAATTTGCAAATGCCACTACTATATCCTCACAAGTGCCTTGTGATGCATCCTAGCCCCGGAGTGTAGGGGAAAAACAAGTATCAACTTAAGGGTTGCTACCACAAAACCCACAGAGGAATAAGAATGCCGGATTCTCATTCTTGGTCCCAGAATCAGAAAGGATTAAAAAAAAGGTACGAAGCATAAAGTCAAAAATAGCTCTTTTCAGCTCCCTCCCCCAAAAGCACTCAGTTTTAGTCACTGCATTCAAACAGCAGCCCTTTAATCAAGGAGTCCTACTTATTCATGAGGAGAACTGTAGCTAGACAAACCTTTCAAACACTAGTTCTGCCATCTGGCAGCAGCACTGAGACTTGTTCCCAGACACTCAGAGAGCGCTGTTAATTGCCCTCACGTGGAATTCCAAGGCACTGCAATTGTTCTGGCATTTAAAACCTCCCTGGGCTCCAGATGTGAATTTTATTTGTGTCCTTGTGGAGAAAAAGGTACCACTAATTACCAAATATTTTGTGTCCTCCTTCCAATACTTTTCATTTTGCTCCCCCCAGTTATTTCTGTTGTCTTATACAGCACTAACAGCAAAAAAAGCAGATTGTGTAGGCCCGCGGATAAGTACCTTAAAGAATTTATACAAAGGAAGAATATGTGTCATATTTCTCTTGCCTTTCCTGCTTCCGTGGATTTGATGCTCTGAGCAGTTGCCCAGTAGGGAACAAAGATGATCTGGGGGATACCTTTGTAGGCTTTTCTTTTTTCCAAATTAATTTCAAATCATAATGGAAAGGTCACGGGCATAACCTCTCTACCAGAAGCGGCAATTTTGCATTCCTGAAGAGATACATGTAAGGGAAGAGGGGAATAAAATTATTTGAAGAGACTTACATTTTGCTTCAGACAGATTCTGGTTAGGGGACCACACCAGCATGCCGAGATTCTCTCTCTCCTGACTTCTCCTTGCAAGTTTGGCTTCAGAAAAAACAGATACAAACCAAGTTACAAAGTAATTTCAGATGCAAAATGGATACAAAAGCAAATCACCACACATCTGCAGCTTTTAATCAAGATACAAAACCCATCTGCAGAGTTAAAACCTCATCTTCCTATTCACACCTGAGGCTTTTCCCTGTTTCTTCCATGCATCATCCTCTATATAACATGACAGATACTACACACTCCCTCTTTCCTGCAGTGCACTAAGCAGCATACATTAGATCTAAATTAAAAGTTAATTAATGTTTCTCTTCCAGCACACTTGATTATTTTTCTTCCAGCCATCGTTAAATAAGAAAGGGAGGAGTGAGGTTCAGGCAGCAGGCTCCAAACCCTGGACATCACGAGACTGTACCGGGCAGCTACAGAATCACAGAATAGGCAGAGCTGGAAGGAACCCGCAAGGATCGCTGAGTCCAACCCTGAGCCCTGAACAGGAACACCCCCCAAGAGTCACACCATGTGCCCAAGAGTATCATCCAAACACTTCTTGAACTCTGTCAGGCTTGGTGCTGTGACCACTGCCCTGGGCAGCCTGTTCAAGTACTCAACCACCTTGAGTGATGAACCCTTTTCTAATGTCCAACCTAGACCTCCCCTGACACAACTTCAGGCCATTTCCTCGGGTCCTGTCACTGGCCACCACGGAGATCAGTGCCTGGCCCTTCTCTTCCCCTCACGAGGAAGTTGTAACTGCAATGAGAGCTGTCCTCAGTTTCCTCTTCTCCAGGCTGAACAGAACAAGTGACCTCAGCCACTCCTCATACGGCTTCATCTCAAGGCCCGTCACCATCTTCACTGGTCTCCTTTGGACACTGTCTAAAAGCTTAGTATCTTTCTTAGATTGCAGTGACCAAAACTGCATTAACACTTTCTTCAGGGTACACACAAGCAGGAACCTCTGGGATTTCACTTCTGAACACGTCCCACCCTGCCCCAGCAGCCCTTCTAGGCCTCCATCCCCCAGTCAGGAATCTCCACTCAGGTGACACTGGGTCCCCCAGGTCTGAATCATTTCCTCTTTTCAACTGCTCCAGAGAACCCCTGTGCACTCACACCCACACTGCGTACACACACCCACACACAGAAAACAAGTCTGTTTTTAACCAGCTTTACACCTGGCTGGCATGACAGACTCTGAAAGTCTCAGGTGAAGATCCACAGCTGCACATAGTTTCAGAGCACAACGTCAAGCTAAGGTATGTTTCAAGAGCAAGCTCTTGTGACTCTGCTGATGTTCGGTCACAGGCAGTCAAAAGAGGAGAGGCAGTAAGAGGAGGATGAGAAGAGAAAGAAACTCACTCTGCTGAGTCAGCACAGCCAGCTCACCCACCCGCCCCGGCAGGAAGAAACTTGCAGGTCTTGTTATGAATGAGTGCCTACAGTAGTACTTCCACTACAAAACATCACATAACGCTCAAATTTTATGCAATATTTCAACACAATGCTATTTTGCAATTAGATCTATAACCACCACTTCATGATGCATTAAAGCAGGTCAGAAAAGACCTAGTAACACAAAATTACACTGCAGTGCTATGAACACTCATGGCTTGACTACTGTTTTTAAGCTGAAATCTGCTCAGCTAAGAACAGTCACAGTTTAGATGACAAAAAATATTTTAACATTAAATTTAAAGCACAAATAGCATGTACCACAACCAACCAGCTGTCAGCAACATATTTACACTGAACTAACGGGGTTTTTCATAACAAATGCCATAATTAAATTTCATGCACTTTGGGGGTTTTTTCAAATAAGGTTAGCAACTGCACATACAAAATATGTATTTTGTAGGCTGCACATGTTCATCTTTCTACACTAGGCAAAAAAAAGAGTGAAGAGACAACAGACTCCAGTGGCAAGAGATGGGAGGTGGACAACAGGTCTTTATACATTATACAAAAGGTGTCTGAAATTATAATCACAAGTCTTGAAACATTTGGCATTAAATTTTACTTCCTCCTTCATTTCAAGTCCAGGAATGCAAAGAGATGAAACCTTAAACCTCTCCTTTGCCAAATTCTGCTCCTCACTCTCCCTAACCAGCATGGCCCATCCTACTCAAGTCTAGCAGAGGCTTCAAAACACAAAAGGGTAAGAAGTTTCTCTCCTCACTTTTCACTACACTGAACAGCAAGTTCTCATTCCCTAAAAACACCCAAAGACAGAAATGATCACTCAGGTCTCTCCAGGAATTTAAACCCTTTCTGCACAAATTCCAATGCACCTCCAGTAACCCACTGCAGCTCAGGAGCCTAATGCCCAAACTCTGCCAGGGAGGTGTAACACTAGGCAATGTCAGCCTGGCTTTACCACAGTCTCACTCTATGAGCTGGAAAACCCACCTAACTCTGGAAAAGGTAAAAGTTTTCCCCTAGTTTAGGGCTTGAACCTCTTCTCCTCTGAGACAATTCGATCCTGACTGCCCCAGTCAGGAGCAGAGCGTGACTAACTCAGCTCACCCACAGTAAGATGGGTGAAGTTTCATCTCCCACAGTTAAAGCCCCAAGTTATGCCTTAGGGCATTGCAGAGCAAGCGTCACAGCCTTTCTGGCAGATAGCCCAGGGAGGTGACAACCAGTGCAGGAACTGTGGGACCTCATGGGACCAGGCGGGCTTGGTGAAGCGTGTTCCTGTCTCTCCATCACAGCTTCCCAACAGGCACTCAGGAAGGACCTCCCCTTGCAAAGAAAATGCCTTGGGTTAGGAGCTACCTCCTTCCAGCCACACATCCCCTCCCTGGGCCTCATATCCAGAACAGCAGCCTGCAGATGCTTGGCTTCATGCCACACTCAGGACTGACCCCTTTCTGCCCACTTCCCACAGCCCAATTTTTTCCTTTCTGCCTCCCTTCAGCCCCTCACAGCAACAACCAGTGAAGTTACACTGCACTTGGGAATGGATGTGAAGCAGCACCTCCAGTATTCACATGATCTGCCTCCTGCTGTCTCTCCACCCAAGCCCACACCTATCCACCCTCAGGCCTCCTTCCTTGAGAGAGATAGGCCAGTGCAAGGCACACAGTAGGGTTAGGTCAAAGCTCACGCTTCTCTGCAAAGGACAGAAGCATCTAAAGGCCAATACACATAAAAGGGTGAGAGTGGGAGCGTTCCTCAGACATCTAGAGGCCAAGAGTCTCTCCTTACCATCTGAAATGCTTGCCACTCAGCTTCTCCACCTTCCAGCTCCATACCCCCTCTCCCTGCTTCTCAAGCCCATAGCCCACACATTCCCCACTGTCCCTCACACGCAAGGCAGACATGACAGGCATTCTTCCAAGTTCGGTGTTGACCCCTCCACAAATACACCCAGCGCAAGTACTTTTCCTACATGATGTACCAGCAAAAAGCTTAAGAGATTGCTCAGAATTTGGAAGCACATTGAAATTATGACTTCAGAGCAACAGCCAGGAGGCTTAGAGCAGAGGGGCTGTCACATCCCTTTGCTGCACCATTCCAACACAGCTGCAAGGCTCACCAAGGCAGGGGAATTCCTTCCCCTGTTCTCTGCTTCCAGACAAAGAATATCAGGGTGAAGTCTAACACTCTGCACTTCAGCGACAAAGCTAAAAGATAATTCAATTTAAAGCGTTCATATAAAAATAGCCTTGTAAGAAGAGCAAGGGTTACTCTTTTTTTAGGGGAACAGATCAATTTAGGATCAATGGGGTTCACTTGTTTAAGCAACTGCAGTTAAACCAGTGCAACCTGTGTTTAGAGAACCTGTACACTGCCAGAGAAGATGATCTGACATTTCAAGTAATCCTGCACTTTCATCTAGGCTACCCACCAGATAGGTATTTGTAAAGTCTCTGGCACAGCCCTTAGCTCTCTATCAGCTGGTAGGGGAGCAAACACTCTAATCACTTTCCTGCTCCTAGCTTTCCCATTTGTCCCAAGTCTGTCAGGAATCACAGATGCTTCCTCCACTCCCAATGGAAGACCTTCT
This sequence comes from Pitta sordida, assembly GCA_013390025.1. Taxonomy (NCBI): domain Eukaryota; kingdom Metazoa; phylum Chordata; class Aves; order Passeriformes; family Pittidae; genus Pitta; species Pitta sordida. The sequence continues at coordinate 78,701 of WEKX01006592.1, forward strand.
ATTACAAGCACCATGCCCTAAAATTTTGTTCCACTAGGATGCAAACTCCCACTTCCCCCAAGAAGAGAAGTGCAGTTGCATGTTGCTTTTTCCACAGCAGCTCCCACCCCTCACCTCTAGAATATACCCCTACTCCACAGACTATATGCTGAAACACTGGAGAGAGTCAACCCAGCGTAAAACTCGCTTTGTGAAGAAAATGTTATTTTTAAAACTGATCCCATTTTTGAGATGTGATTTACTGCAAAAGCCTGAACAGTTCTACTGTGCAAGGGAGGAGAGATGAGGTAGGGCACAACCCTTAAATATCAACATAATCCTAAAGGTTGTGGAGGCTTCTTTTTTTCCCCCTGAAGCTGTGAGGACACTTCTCAACACCAATGTATAGAAATACACTGATTTGCACAGGATAGAAACACCACCACCACCGAAGTTCTTATCATTTCTGCCCACAGGCCAAGGTTCTCCATCTCTGGGGGCCAGCATGGGCAAGACCAGCACCTTGCAAGATGTGAAACCCTGACCCACAGCAGCTAAGGTTCTTCCCCAACTTTTGGAAAGCTGTTACAAGACTGCGCCACAGAAAAACAAGACAGAGGTTCCAAGCAGCAGGAGTCAGTTCAGACTCCAAGACACATTAGGCTGTTAAAACAAAAAAAGGGCATCTTTCATATCTAAAATATGTCTTTTTCTTACTGTGAAGGTTACTACACAGGGCAGTCTCACCTTCTAGTGTCTGTCTGTCCAATTTTCACCTGCATACAGAAAGACGTCAGTCCTGCTCTCCCATTATGACCCACAACTTTTAAAGCCTCACAGGTAAATCCTCCTCATACGTAAGTGATCTCAGCTCACAAAGGAAAAGATCAAAGAGTGAAGCAAAAGCAAAATTATTTTTTTGATCAATACAAAAGATAAAAAAACCCAACCCAAACAAAAAAACAAATAAAAAAGCAAAACAAACCAACAAAAACCCCCTAAAAAACAAACAAACCCACAAAACCAAATAAATTTTTACAAAAACAGACCAAAAAACAACAAAGCACCAACACAAAAAAAAATATCCAAACCCAGAACTCTTAAAATCTGCTCCCTTCCACCCAGAGCCACACTCCTCTGCTGAATTTGGTCCAAATCAGAGGAGAGAGGGTCAACCCTGCCAGGACCCTCTGCAGAAACAGAGGGGAAAGGTGAAACTTCCAAGCTCCTCGAAAGAAACTTCTTAAAGGCCACCAAGCTCTAAATACCCTTGTGAGTCCCCTGATGTGTGTCTATTAACTTAAACCCTGGGACTGGACCCCCTCCCTACACCAAGAAACATGCATGTTATCTCCTCACATCAGGGGCATTCTTCTGCAGATAATGCAATTTCATATTTGCTCTTAGGCAAACCAAAGTTGTACCGGTGCTGGAATGTGGACTGTATTAAAAGGTCAGTGTTGAACATGCTGCAGAGTTTGTCATCATGAATAATGTGGACATGAAACCACAGATCTCTGTTCCAACCTCTCTCCGGAATATTGCGAGAGAGCCAAGGCATGCATGTGCCCTACAGGCTCCTCAGCCACTGTACTCAGCAAATGGACAACAAAGCAGGACCAAAAGAAGCAAAGCTGCCTCTCTCCCCATCTCTACTGAGGCGCTGTGAAGTCTGGACACCTGACAGGGGAAGGGAAATGGGCAGGTCTTCAAACAGAAACTACCAAAGGTCACTGTCCCCCCTGCCGGTCAGAGAGTACCCTCCCCATCCTTCTGACCCCTCACCAATTTCAAATTAGCCATGGAGTACTTGGCATCACAGCACAGAAGCAAAGTTGTGCCAGGCAGTAAAACCACTCCCTTCATCCCACCTGAATCTCCTTTTGGTGAGATGAAGTACAAGCCTCTGAAGAGCTGTGTCAAAAGGCCAGAGGGTGAAGCTTGCACCTCACAGCTTGAATTCATCCTCAGCACTTCTGAAGGGAACAGAGATCTTGCTCAGCCAGCATTTCTCTGCTCTCCTGACACATTCCCTACCTCTCCTCCCCTCATCCTGTGTTGACTCTGGCATTTATCCCTCCAAGTCAAGCACAATGTCTAAAAATAACCTGGCAAAATAGGAAGCAAACAGCATTTTCCCCAGTTATTAAATCAGCTGAGTGGGTGCACAGGGAGTGGCAGATCCATGTGAATGAGGGACTCTACCTTCAGCCCAACATGATGGTTCAGCAGCATCACTGCAAAAGAGAAAGATGGGAGATTGCTTCCCCTTCCACCAACACCAACGTTTACTTGGCAAACCAAAGCAGGGGATCTACCTGAGCTTTAAAAAAATTGAAGTAATCCAATTAAAAAAGCTATTAGCCTTAACTCAATGCCAATTCCTAGTTTTTCTACCACATATCCTAAGAGGCAATGATGGAGAGTAAGGAAGCAGGGACAGTCAGGACACCTACCTGAACCACAGGACCAGCTCAGAGTGCCTTAAGGACCACTGGTGGAATGGGCAGCACACACAAAGAACGTGGCAGGAAGGCAGAGCCTGCCAGCACGCAGGAGCCCAGCGCTGTGCAGCTCCAGCCTGACACATCACGTTTTATTTTTCTTCTCCAAGTTAGAGAAGAAACATGCCAGAATAAACTCAGTGGGAGCTGAGGCCTCTCAAAGAGCCACCAATCACTCTGTCGTCTGTTATTTTGCTTCTGTGCAAGGCAGCAGTGCCAGCTCCTGCTTCAGTTCCTGCACTTGAGGGACCTGCTCCATCTCACAGCTCTCCCCAAAGATGCTGCATGATCCCGACACAGCTGTGAGCCATTCGAGCACTTTACACTTTGCTTTTGACACCTGCACTGACCCCTCCAACAGAGAGAATACTCACCTCCTGCTCATGCCAAGACACATTCTGCCCGAGTCGGAGCAAGGCTCTGCCAGGAAGAGGCCTACAGCATTTTTAGTTCTCCGTAACTCTTTCAATAATCTCTCATGTTTTTGCTGTTTGCACAAGGTATTTCAGAGCTATTTAAACCCTCTGGATTTCAAAGCAAAGCACACTAACACAAGTGTGTGAGAGCACTGCAACACACACCACAGAGAGTGGGACCCTGCTGCTAATCAGATCCTTTTGTAAGTTAAAATTGGCAAAAGGTAACTCAGGAAAGTCGGTACACTGCAAGGTGCTTGATACAGATACACACTTCTGTACCTTCTCTGGAAAGCAAACACAAGCCTCAAATCGAACTTTAGAAAGCACCTGTCACAGAACTACAGGGAATTCTTCAGGTATTGATCTTTTGCAAAACAACAGGGAAGAAAATATTTCCAAATCTGAACAATGTCTTTCAAGAAGTTAATAAAGTTTACACAACAACTGAAATCCCCAGAGTACAGGATGGCAAGGTTCCCACATACAAAAGCTACTGCTTTACTAACAGCACTTACCAATCCCTCCTAACTGGTATTAACTCATTTTTAAAGAACATGTTGCAAATTTAAAAAGGAAGTAATAAACGTCTCTTCCTTTTAATATGGAACCCTTAGCATTATACACAAAATATGCATTGAGTAATATCCAAAAGTGAATAGGTGTTCTTATTGCTTTGGAAGAGCTGAAGCTGCCATGTAACACCTCAGCTGTTGCATGCTTCTTAAAACACTTTGGGACTAAGTCTAAATGTATTTACTTCTAATGAAGTGAGATTAAACTAGTACTTCCATTCCCAACCATGCATTTTTTTCATCAATGCAGACCTTAAATTTAATGCATAGGGTAAAATCCCCTGTTTACTGTACCCATGATGACTGTTAAACAAAATAAGACAAGGGAGGAATGGGCTCCCATAGTATAAAAAACTCTCTCCCAGGGTCATTGATATTACTCAGGCTCACTGTGTAATTGTAAATGCACAGCTGTGATACAACAGCACACCACCTATGTGGCACAAGAGAATTCCAACATAATTGAGAGTCAGAAGAAAAGCTTTTTTCACCTTCCCTCCCCACTGCTGGCATTGGTGTCCCAAGAAGCAAGTCAAAGACATTTGAAGAACTTTGCCGCTCATCTCCACTTCCTCCTGCATGTGACTCCTCCCTGAGTCAGCAGAGAACGCTTGTGATCCCCTTTCATTTGTGTCTTCCAAGGACTGCCTAGTTATAGCAGCTGGTACCTCACAGAAATACCATCTCTGTACACAATATAGCAGCACTGAATGCAGCAGAACATTTCAGACTGGAATCCTGAAAGCTGAGAAGCATTTTTTAATTAAAAAGTTGTAAATTAAGTAGCAGCTAGCTCTTCCTATACGTGACTACACCAGGCCAGGCACTATAATCCATATGCAAATAATGTTCTGAGGGCATTTTTGTATCTGCCTAGGGAAACAAAGGCAACTATTTGGGTATCCATACAGAGCAGCACCACTGGAAATGCAGGCTCAAGGGCCCTATTGCCTCAAAATAACTGTAGGTGCTGCCTTACAAAACCCCACAGTATCACACATTACAGCAGTATGCAAAATACTGCTTTAAAAATTACCCAGTTAAAGATTAATCATCCAGCAATGATTACAAAGGTCACTTTGCAGTGATAAAAATTATTACCACTAGAAGAATTGAAAGAGAAAATGAGAAAAAGCATAGACAGCAATACAGCTTCTTTTTCTTTAAAGTAATCAACTTCAATCCCACCCTTTGAACTTCACATCTTTGTATTTTATTTTGTTAAACTTTTTAAGAACACATCTGATCCAAGAAGCCTTTCCAGTTCATGAGCTAGCAGCAACACAAAAGCTGTGGCCTACATTTTGCCCACAGCCTAGGCCAGACCAAACAATACAGCCAGAACAGATGTTGAGGCCCTGCCTTGTATTTTTTCCTGAATAATAGGAGTCCACTCATTCTCTCCTGCAAGCAGGTGGCACCAATGTGCAGCCATAGATGAGGTCTGAATAACTACACAAGCAAACAGGCTTTCAACGTACACTCTAAGTGTGTAAAATTCTCTACACCTGCAATTCCAACCCGAGTGCTTCGGTGAGCTCTGCTGAACACAAGCTCTGCAATTCACACCCAAGCAGGAAATGTATTACCACATCAGGAACACGAATATACCCTCGCAGTCGCTGAGCAGCACACCTCTGCTAATCACAGTGGGCTTTTGTCTAGACATGGCTGGGGTTTTGTACTGAAATGTGAAAGGGCTGGAGTTTGTTTAAAGAGAGTTAAGTATAAAATTAAGATGAGCAAATGCACATTTGATCGAGATTTTATCAGAGATCCCTTGTAAACCTTTTCAAAACACTATCCACTTGTTTTTTAAAGGAGGAAGGCTGGTAACTATAGCACAGTGATCCTGAATGCACACCCAGAGAGCAGGCAACCAGAACAAAGCCAGAGCCTGCAGCACAAGCGTCAGGTTGGACTGACAAGACTTCCCTGCCTTCCCAAACACAATTCTCCCACCTCCACATCCCAGAGAGCATCCCTGGCCTCCCCCACCGCACTTCAGGACCCACAGCAGCTCCCAAGCTCCACCAGGAGGACTGGCATGGGACCGGATTCATTCCACCTCACCAGTCAGTACCAACAAAAGCAAGCACCACACGCAGGGCCTCAGGGTCCCCACGCACCCTATGGATACCACCCCATAACCCACCCCTGCCACACTGGGACCCACATCCTGCCAGTATCCTTGGGAACCCCTGCACACCCACAACCCTACAAAAAAAAACAAAAAACAAAACAAAAAAAAAAATCAATGCAGGATATCCATATTGCCACAAAGTGAACTATCTTAGTTTGTTAAAAAAAGGTAAATATATGCACAGTCAGTTCTGAAAGCCAAGTTACAATAAGCAAGCCCCAACGAGGCAAGTTGTGCTATTTCCCTTCCACTTTCATTCAGGCGACCAAAAAGTCCCACAGGCATGCCAACACATATGGAAGTAAGATCCACATATAAAATTTAATGCACAGAAAAGAAGCAACAGTAACATCACACAGTTCCCTCCAGTACCAGGTCCCGTGCAGCTGACAAATATCTAGACACTGTCAAATTTATTTGAAGCCAAACAGCCTACTGATGAGGAAGCAAAGATAAGGCAAATACATCCTCTCTTTCCATCACAGATCTTGGTTCTGCCTGCCTCCCCTGATCTTCGACAATCAGCAACTCCTACATGCACAGCTCCACATTCATACAGCCTCCCATTTCCTTACTAAGCCAGCTCTCAGCTATTCCCACCCACTGATCAGGGTCTTCTGCTGTGTTCCTTTAAGAACAAGAGCAGCTGCTTGGGCCCAATCCTGCCCATTATTCACAGGCAGCACTTAGGAATAACAAGACCAGGACCAGAAGAGAGACTTCCTGAGCCTGGTACTCTATCAGCATCATTGGATTTAATGGCCCTTCATGGGCGAAGGGAATAAAAAAAAAAAAATAAAAAAATCCATCAAATAGTCTAATCATTTTTGAACCCATTTGTAATTTTGGCATCTACAATATCCTGTGGCAGAGTGCTTCAATTTAATTATATGTTTGTTGTCTGAAGGAGAACAAAGAAAGCCCATGCACACGCTCCCTTTTCTACTCTGAAGCTGCTACCCAGTCATTTCATTTATTGGCCCCATTTCCTGCCTTATGAGAAACAGAGTAACTGCACCCATATCTCTTGCTGTTGTACAGATCCTTCTGCTATGCTCCTCTAGGTCACCTGCTTTCCAAGCTAAACAGGCTGGACTTTTCTGCTTCTCCCTCGTATGGAGGTGGGAAACAAGGGTAATTCCTGTGCTTTATCTAGTTATCTTACAGCTCTGAGCAGCATGGATGCATCAGGGAGGGATGGGAATGAGACACGACCAGAACTGTACACGGTGTTCAAAGAGAGGGTACACCACAGGATTTATAAAACTTGCCAAAATGAGGTTCTGTTTTGTTCTCAGATGCTTTCATAACAGCTTTTAACAACACACTTGCTTTTTCATTATTACCATTGAGTTGATTAAAAAATCCCACTGTAATTCCCAAGATTTTTGTCTGGAAAGGGAACACCTAATTTAGAGACCACTACTGTACACATACAGTTACCGGCTGTTCCACCCTGCCCCATCCACAATACTAGTGAGCATGTAACAAGTGTCACATGTCACAAGACTGAACCGGTTGCCCATTCCCTCCATTCAGCAGATGTCTGCACTCCCCCTGCTGCCCCCTCCTCCCATTCACACCCTGTCTTTTACTGACAAAAAGTCAATCCAGCTGTTAGTAGTAAAAATTAGGTGAGAAACAAAAAGAACAAGGTATGTAATTTGAAATGGGGAACACAAGTGTTGCATTATTTGCAGAGTGACAAGTGCACAGTGACTCCTCTCCAACCACCAGCTGCAGGACACCTGTGGCTTCCTGAGGCTTCTTCCCCCAGGAGAAGCAACACAAGGAGCAAAGGGTTTCTCAGACCTTGCAGCCTTCCCTTTTGCCTTTCCTGTTAAACAGCGATGCTGCTTACACCACACAAAGTAGCCCCCACACCTCAGCTCCAGTCACTCTTCTCCATTCCCTGGCAACCCAAACAAGCAGCATTTTACTCATCTTTCCCACACACTCAGGACCAGCTGCCCTGTTTCTGGTGCCCAATGCAAGAGGAAAGTAAAAAAAAATCAGTCTCAAGTTTTCGCGAAGCAGAGATTACTTTTCAATATTTTTAGCAACACCTCTTCCCTTCCCACCCATCAAAAGTTCACAGCAGCATCCTTTTCAGATAGCTTAAACTGTTTAGTAGAAGTAACAAGTGCCTAGAAAGCACCAGGAATACAAAATACAGATTCTTAGTTAACAGAGTAACTGGTTTATTTTTTCCACCATGCTTCAAGATCCCTGGCCAAGAGGCAGGCAGGAACAGAGCTGACTAACTAGAATCCAGTCTCCAGAAACTATGGGATGAGGGCAATTCTCCTCACCCCACATCTCAGGAGATCAGAATAAATAAAATAACAAGGAACTATGCTCCACACCTTATAAACCAAGGCTGCTGGGCAAACATCTTACTGCTTGGCAAGACACTACTGTGAAAAGCATGGAGACAAGACACACTGGTGTCCCCATCCATACAACAATCCACTCAAAAGGTCAAGTGAGAAATTCTATGCTACTCTACTCTTGCAGTACCAAATAATTTGACACAGTCAAATGAATCATCAAGCACAGTCAGCTCTCAAAGACAGTAAAGGTTTGTCACACTATTTATCATTGTTCTTCAAAACCTGGGTTTGTGGCCTTTGCAAGGCCACAAACAGAAAAGATCAGTATCACACTGGCAGACATCTTCCAAACTCTGCTGGGTGCTTTAAATAGGCTGAACATCCCAGGGAGGCACCACCACAGCACCTCTCTGCTGGAGGTAGTGTCCTCCAAGAGCAGCAGAAGCCATCCCCACCAGAGGCCTCACCTGTGTGCTCAAGTCACCTAAACTAACCCAGCCACTTTTACCTGAAGCTGGTTTCATAAAGGTTGTAAGGGTGGCCTGGCTGGCAGAGCCACAGAGACAGCAGCCTCAAAAAGGGGCCACAGCTTCCTCTCCCAACACAGCCATCTCCAGAAGCAGACACCTGTCCTCAGGCCAATGCAAGCATACAAGAAGCTTATACACATATCAAATCCCACCCAGCACTGAGTCATGCCCCGATGTGGTGTGCAACTGCCATCAACAGGCTGCGAGCATGCCCAGTTTAACCCACACAAATCCGACTTCTAAACATCTGCGACAGTTGCATATCCTCCTCTCACCCCCATCCATGACAGTCTTCCAGGTCCTTATCCTCACAGCACCCCTACCAGCAGATGAGAGCTTTTATCAACACACACACATGCAAAGCGCTGTCAGGTTTCCCGGATCTCATGTTAGAGCCCTGACTATAGGTCATCCTTCCTCATCATCCCACTCTCAGAAATGCTGAAATCAAATAGGAACACATAAATAACACATTTCTAATATTTCAAATAAGATCTTGAAAACCCAGTCTGCTTCCAGTTCTCCTTGGAGATGACTGGTGTTTTCATTAGCTCACAAATTCCCCAAGGTACAGACAGTCCCTCTCTTGTCTGCACCGGGCCCAGCTCAACAGGGTGCTGTAAGGATAATATTCATATCCAAAAACACCAAGTCAGATTTAACACGCCCTTGAAATGCAGGCGGCTCTGGATCACAATTTTCCAACAGATTTCACATGTTAGTTTGGTTTCTTCCCCACTTCTGCCAAACTCAGACACACAGTAAGGACTATATTTAAAACATAGCTAACAATCACAGCAAATCTTAACAGTCCGATTTTAACATTCAACTTTTACTAAAAGACTACCCAAAACAAGTTATCTGGTTTCTCTCCTTCTCCTGCCTTCAAAGAATCTCAGAACTAGTCTGTCTTGCATCTACATTAATAATCTCAGAGCAAGAATGCAGCGTGGTAGCTACAGGAGAGGCTGAACAATTCATCATTGCTGCACATCAAGCACTGCCTTGCGCTCATTCTACATCACTGTTGTGCCCACATTCCCACTTCACCCTGAACATAACTGATCCTAAAAGATGCCAAGTAACAGCGAACCAAGCCCTGGAGAGACAGGCTCTCGGCAATACCAGCAGCAAGTACACTTGGAACCCAGAGAAACAAACAGGGGCAGAGCCCTGCAAAGACGCTGGATTTTCCTGAGCTGCCTCTGCTTTAGGATTACAAATGCTCTTTCTGCAGTGCCAGCATTTGCACACCACAGCATATTTACAAAGAAATCAATCGGGACAGAAGCCCAGAGGTGAACACAGAGAAGAGGCCCGTAGCACTTGGGGCACCCCGCAGAAAAGCTCGTGGCTTTCTGCTCATCTGCTTCAGGGAAAAGCAAACTGGTTACGACTTATCCACGTCTGGCGCACGATTCCCTTCCCCACCCCGTTTAACAAAGAGGACAGAAGTTTGCAGGCGCAGGGCCTTACAACGCAACCACCACGTGGCGAGCATCGGGAGCAGAGCTCACACAAAGAGCCGAGAAGCAGCAGGAGACAGGGAAGAGGGCTGGGAAAGCCTCGGCGGCCAGGAGACGGGGAAAGGGGAGACCCAGCCTTGTTCTCCAGCCACGGCCACAGGGAAGCAAGCACAAAGGGGACAGCGAGGCCAAGCAGATAAGGAGAAGCCAGCAGAATGCCAGCCTAGCAGTGCAGATAAACAGAGGAGCCAAGACTTGCTGGAAAGAGGAGTGTGGAGGGAGGAACCCGGCTTGGCACTGCCCCGGGAGGGGAAGGAGGAGACGCTCCCAGCGAGGCAGAGGAAGGCACTGTGCACAGCACTTACCTGCCCTGTGGCACGTCCCTCACACCGCACACGCTGCGGCACAGCCCTCTAACACAGATACGCAGCTACAAAATTAACTTAATTTTATTGTGTTCAGGGCCATTAGCCTTTCCAATTCGAGGAATAAGATCCTATTCAGCATATAAATGCCTCTTTATCGAGGCTGAAAATTCTTCTGTTTTCTCCAATTTGAGGGGTGGGGAGAAGTGTCTTTTAGGCATAATTCATGCTCAAGGCAAAACAGCCCCTCTCTCCTTTCCTTCCGAGCGTCCCCTTGTGTATTAAGAGCCCAGAGGTCTTGTTTTCCCTTCCCAGAAATTATATAATGGGGAAAAAAAATGCAGTGGCCATCCCCTGGCGGCTGTTTGATAGGAATACAGATGTGCCTCCTTGCACATCAATTGTGCTGCCCCACACTGTTCTGGACAAATTCAAGACATGACTTTCAAGCTCTTTTTTTTAATCCAGGAACTACTGGATAACTCCACAGAAACAATGAGCAGCCCTCCATAAGGCACTATACTGAGCTCCAGACACCTGAAGAGGTGTTAAACAATTGTCCCTGTCCTCCTACATCCAGGGCTACCACTCTGGAACACTGTCTGCATGCTATCACCTTCTCAACATCAGTGACTCAAAGCAGTGTCTGGTTCTGCCACCAGGTTGCTTCAACTCCCAATCTCAGCCCCTCAGTTTGTACCGAAGTGTTTAATGGGGCTTGTATACGTCCATACAGAAGTTAAAAAAAAAAAGGCAGCAACAAGAACAAGGCAGCAAGGGAAACAAAACACACAGGGACATAAAGAGGACAGAGAGCCTCAGGGGAGAAATAGTATTTAGAAAAGCAGAGTTATTACAGACTGAGGAGCTAAACCATGCTAAGGTTGCTGGAGCTTCAAAAGAGGGGGGGGGAAAATCTGTGCAGAGCATCTTGGAGAATACAGCGGCCTTACAGGTGCATATGCAGGCTGGAGCAGGGAAAAGCAGAGACACTGGCACCACAGAGGAAAGCAGGCTGTCATAGAAAACTACAAGGCAAGACAGGCCAGAGAATTCACATAATTTACCTGTGGCAAGAGGCTCTGTCAAGCATTCTGAGACAACAGAATTCTGTCTTCCACAGCAGAAAAGCCCCATGTGTCTTCACTTCTGTCCTGGCCTACATTTCCTCTATAACTTTCCCATCACAATGTACTGTATTTACTGAAAGAAAACCATCTACCCTGACAGCTGGATTTTCAGAGGCTGCTATTTCAATAAAAGTTTGCCACTTTAAAGAACAAACTACAAGACTGGTACCATGAACAGGGAGTAACAGCCACTATTCTTAGTGCAGCTGAGCTCTGATCTGCAAGTGAGTACTGTAGCTGTAGGTACTGCTGCAGTCCTGTGCACTTGTAAGTCTTGAGTCTTCTCCTTTGTGCCACCACTCAAATACAAATAGCTACAAGTCCAGTTACAGTCAACTCTCAAATTTTGCAGTGCTTTGTGTCTCCACGGCTACCACAAAGCCCCGCGATCTGCTAAGATAAGCAGCTCATGAATACAGAATTAAGCCCCGCCTGTCAGACCACCCCCCTCAGCCCCAGAGCATTCTGTGGCGTGTCGGCCTGGCCCGGCTCATCCCGGCACTGGCGCGCACGGGCAACCAGCAAAGGGAAGCGGTTGTTCTCCCGGCGTGGCGTTCCCACAGGCATCAGGAGCCTCTCGTCCCTTTACACTGCAGCGAGCAGAGCGAGGCCAACCCACCACCGGAGCGCTCCAGGGCTGAGGGAGGCAGTGTGACGGGCAGGCTCATTGCCATTCACGACTGTCTGTCTTCACATGTCAGTCTTTGCATGCGCAGTCATGACCACATGATGAAGCACAGGGCTGTCTTTGCGAGGGAAAAAACCACGATGAAGTGAACCCACGTGGTAAGAACCGTGAAGTACTGAGGGTTTATGTGGAAAGGAAAGAACAAATGTCAAAATAATTCGAAGTACACAGATTTTTCTCCTCCTCCTTCTATCTCAGAAAATTGCTCAGTTTCACCTCCACCCTTGCACACACAGAGCCTCTCAGCAAGAGCTTTGCGCACATTAAACCAATACTTCTTAGCATGGCCAGGGACCCTGAGGAGAGTCTCATCTCCCTTAAGAAATGCTCCAACTGATAGAAATTTCTAATGATAAAGCTATTGGTAGTCAGATATTCATGATGTTGGTAGTGATTCTTGGTATAATTACTAATACCTAGACTGAATATATAACAGCAAAGGAGAAAGAGGCCACAACCCAAGCCTCACTTAAAGCACTCTAGTAAAACCAGCTTCACTGAACAGGACAACTAAAGCTCTTTTCATATGGCAGATAGCTGCAGTATGCATTTACTGTGCAGAACAAGAACGTCTTACTCTAGTCATTCCTAATATCCCACCCAAGCAATGCCTACATTGTGCATGGAGCACAAATGCAGAACTCCAAGCTCACTCTTGACAGCACAGCTCACATCTCCACTTGAGACCCCGATGTGAGGGCATCCAACTGCAGCACTGACACGTCCACCCTCCCACACCTCTGCAAACAGCTCTCCAACAGCTGTAAAAGCTTCCTGCAGGAGCAGTCAGCACGTGCTGCTGTGCAAGACACAGAAGGAGCAGGAAAATGGCACTCCTTGAAGGCCAAGACAAATCCCAACTTCACTGTCATTCAGCAGGAATATGTCAAGGCTTTTTCAACAGCTGAACACTAAAACTTTGCACCCAGGCTTTTTTTCATGGTGTATGCACCTTAAGCTACAAACACCAGCTCTTCTGCTCCAGCAAGGCCTCGAGACCAGCAATGCCTGCAAGACTCTGGCAGAATGCAGGAAGACAGAAACATTCCTGCCAAGTCCTAAGAAAATTGGCATGTTCTTTTCCTCAGGGTCATGATTATCCCAGGTATAAGCATTGTGCCTAGGCTGGTATGGCCTCCAGAAGAACAGTCTGACAACAACAGTCTTAGATCTGTAGCCACCTTCAGCACAATACCTCAGACTGCCAAGCTACTGATTTCATGGCCTGACTCGTTTCTCCGCATCTACAGAGAAAGACGGAAGGAAGCTGCTTAAAAGACCACTTTCTCATAGGAGTGTTCCAGACCTACTGCCAGCTGTTCCTGACTTGCAGAACAAGACAATCCCATTGCATCTGATGCTGTCCCGAGCCAGAGGCATCAGCTTACATGTTAGAGAGTTTAGCTGACTACTGCTGCTGAGCTTGGTCTAAACCTGCAGAGTCCACACTCCAAAGGCCTTTCTCCCTTCACCTCCTACATCCCTGAACACAACAGCTCCACTGCATGAACAAACCAGTTCACCAAAAGGCAGGATCAGTTCAAGAACACTTGAATAACAAATCTCAAACCCTGGCATGTCCCTTGACAACCTCAGCATCTCCTTATGCAACTGCCCAGTCACTATGCAGAAGAGTCACATGAGACTAGCACAGATGCTGGGAGAGCAGGTTTTAAGTTATTCCTGCACAAGAAAAAGGAGTGATAATTAAGCAATGCCTAATAAGATTCCTGGGCTCTATCTGAGAATCTTTGCTCCCTTGACTATAGCAGTACACCAAGAACACAGCATGACCTCTATGCAGTTTGTTTAAATATCTGTGCTGTTTCCAGTAGAGAACTCTGCAGCAATTTCTAGGAAAGATGACACAGAGCACCACAGTTTCCACATCTCTGGCTTACTGCCCTTGTACAGTTCTTTTTGTGCAGAGTAAGGCTGAAAACTTGTTTCCGTCTGACACTGACTGGTGATGCAATCTCCCTCCCTCACAGAGTAATGAGAGCCAAAGCCCTGCTGAAGATCCCGCCCAGAGGTCTACAGGAACAGAGTAGCTACACCTTTTTCCCAATGCCCCATTTTGCTGGGTTGATGCTACTGGAAAATAAAAGCTTTCCCAATGAGCTTCTAACTGGCTTCTCGATCCCTAAAACTAAATGTCACATGGCAGCAGGCTCAGCTACTGCCCTGCAGTTTACACTGTGTGGAAGGCAAGGGCACCATGCCTTTGTTCTGCTGCCCTCCTGCCCTCCAAGCAGAAATTTACCCTGTAGGAGCAGGGAGAGAGATAAAAGGGACAGAAAACACACCAGGCATTGGCATGTGGAAACAAAATGTAAGTTTGTGTCTATTACAGTCATCTTCCAACAGAAGGATACTGTGGAGCAGATCTCCCCACAAGGCGTATGCACAAGTACTGGGTGGGCAGTTGTTGCTCCCTCATCAAGTTCATGATTGGTCATGTCCAACTTTGCCCTGTGACACTGGCACCTTCCTGAATACAGGTCTCAATTCAAACGTACCAGCCAAGAACGCACTACCAAAGTGGAACTTGGTGCTTTCAGAAGAACTTCTGCTGCTCTTCCTACAGAACCAACAATTTTGACCCCTAGAAACCATGCCACAACGAGAAAAATATATCTTATTTTAAATATATATATATATATATATAAATAGAAGCAGCAATTATCATCCCTAGGTTTGCCATTTAGCTATCCTAACAATCACTTTCCAGGCTTCTTGGCTCTTCCATATAAAACTCACTTGAAACCATCACACAACCCTACCACTTCTGTCATTGTGTGATTATCCCTGTTCCTCCCATTTCTTTTGTTTGAGTGATTTCAGTATCATTCTCAGCACGGCCACTAAAAGTAACACTCGTGAATTGGAAGGGAAAGGTTCATGCCATGTCCCAGGTCAGTACACCCTAATGTAAAGATGATCAATCTTGTTCACCTCATACACCACCCAAAGGTGTAACATATTTCCTGAAGTTTTGAAACATGGGGAGTGAAAACTTCTTTCTACCTTTCCCAGAAGTTTTCAAAGCAGTCAGCTGTAGGAACTCGGAGCTTTTTTTCCTCATCTACAAATGAGAAATGTGTCATGCTTGAGTTAGCTCAAAAATTTCCACAGGTATGTTTTGCCATAAAACTCTTTAATACAGGGTACATTTATCACCATGCAGAAGTGAGATTAGAACATCACTGCACACTACAGTAAAAAGCGTATTTGTTGCCAGTTGGTGTATCTCTAAAATGAGACAAAGGAGGGAGGAAAAGTGTCAGAAATAGGAAGTATCAATATTGTTAACTCAAACAGAAGGTTAAATATCCTGGGGGCTCTGAAACAGTGCATAAATAAAGACCTACTGCCATAATGTAAACATGAAGAAACAAGTACTACACCCTAGTCTACATAAAAGTGTCCTTCATTGTGACATGAAAACAGCAAGGGCAAGAAGTAAATTTGATCTCACGTTATTACTAATTAAATTCATAGGTACCAATTTCCTTTTTCGAAAATTGAGCAAACATTCAAATTCATGAGTGAAAGAAAATATTCAGATAAACTTAAATGGAGATGACCACTCCAGTTAAAGCTTTTCATTTTACAACTAAAAGTATGTGAAGAATATCTCTTCCGATTTTTCTGCAATGGACTTGAGGAGGGGCAAGTGGATTCTGAGAGCTAATGACTCACTATTTTTCCCTATCAAGTGCTCACACTGAGTGCATTGCATCCATAACTTTTCCACAGAGATTAAGAGTTGTTTCATGTGCTGAATCTTGCCCTAGAGAACTACTGGTCTCCATGAAACACAATGCTATCATCCATGAACCAGTCCTAATATCACTTCTATTTATGAGGATTTGTGTTAGTCTGACCTTCTGACTTTGAGCCCAGAGTTCGCAAGACACCCATAAAACCACTTCATTCATTTATTAAAACAAACAAAAACCCTGAGTGTATTATTTTCTTCTCATAGACCTAAAAGATCTGATCCTTGGAATGGGACTCCCTGCATTTCATTACTGATTCATGAAGACCTTAACCTGCTGAGTTGCTTTGCAGCCAGAAGCCCCATGTTTTCTCCTCTCCAGCACTGCTACAACAAAAGCTCAGATCGCCTGCTAGAATGCTTATGCACTGCAGATCTGAAGAAAAAGCTGTATAAAAATGGATTTATTTCTGACTACCACAGAAAGTGACTTAACATGGAATAGGGATGCTATTGGAAAATCATGTTTTGTTCTCCAGAGCAGAAGTCATTTTACCTCAGTGGCTCCATTTGCTCCTGTCTTCAACGCACAGTGACAGCACTTTGCAGACATAATGCAGAGGGCTAGAAAGACTAAAAGCTGTGACCAGGACAGCATTCCACATTCCATGGCAAAAAGAACTGCTGCACACACACGAATTCAAAGTGAGAAGACTGCAGAAAGTCAATTCAAGTTCCCTCCTGGTGGCCATAGCATTCATCACAACCCAAAGAATGAATGGTCCTCTGTTCACAGCTTACCAATGCAGGCAGATTACTGTGCCTGCTAAAGAGCAACTTCCACATCAGACTGAACTAGAAAAATGTTCTTTCTGAAAGGAAAAAAAACCACCAAACCACAAGAAAAGCAGAGTCCTGCAGGAGAGCTACCACACTTTGCAGTCACACCCCCAATTATGTCGTAACTTTTCCAGTGCAGACACCTCCAGCAGTTGCACATCCGGTTCCAGTGCTAATGGGATTGTCAGGCCA
Organism: Pitta sordida; assembly: GCA_013390025.1. NCBI lineage: Eukaryota > Metazoa > Chordata > Aves > Passeriformes > Pittidae > Pitta > Pitta sordida. The sequence goes on from WEKX01006592.1 coordinate 95,583, forward strand.
GTTACCTGGGCAAGTCTCTTGGTAGCTTTGTCCCTTTAGTTTCAGACACAGGCTTTTCCAAGGGCCTAGACATCAGAGAGCTGCATGAAATGGTTCCTGGTGTGACAGGGTGAAGGAAGATCAGAAACCATTTATCCCAGCAGGGTGAAAGAAAGGTGCCCTTGGGCTCACAGTCTCAGAATGGAGTCTAGTAAGACAGGAGATGCTTTGCCTACCCAGGAAAGTCTGCAACTTCACAAACATCATTTGAGGTTTCACAAAAACCCTTTCTAAATAGAAGACCCCACAGAGAAAGAGAAAATAAGAAGGGGAAAGCAAGCTAATAAAAGGTGAGTGGACTTTCTCTGTAAGGGTTATAAACCATAAACCTTAACTACAGCAGATTAAAATTCACACCCTAGTTCAGCTCATACAGGAAAAGCTTTTTAGCAGACAAAGAGTGAGGCAGAACCCTGTGCAGATCTGCAGTCAGAGATGTGCTACACAGATTAAGCTTTACTTGAGCGACTAAGAGAATACAATAAGATGATGACACCCATATACCTGAGTTATCAACAGGAGTCCATGACGTTCTTGCACCCAGAAATGTCACTGCAGAGTGCAGGCAGCCTACCCACCACTGCTACCCTAAGCAGGGACAGTTGTGATGTGACTCCAATCTCTGTACAGGTATGGAAGACAAGAGCAAGTTAAACTGAGCAGTTACAAGTGAAAAAGGAGTTGCACCACAGTTGCTCCATGGTTATATTGGTATAATTGTATCAACTCAGCAGCAGAACATCACCAGGAAACCAAAATCCTGTGTCTGTCTGGTGTGTTCCTCAGAGGCTGCTGAACTAAACCTTCTTTTCCTGCAGTTGGGTTAAGACAGATCACAACCTTCAGGGTGAGTCCAAGGATGCCCTCACGTTCTGCAATGTCTTCATATTCAGTACCTTTCTAGGGAATACTCGCAAAAGACAACAGAAGAACAAAGCAGGATCAACCCCACTCTCCTTCAAATCCCCCGTTTCTCCATAATGAAATTTGATAGGTTATTACATGCCAAGAGAAAGTCTAGCCCTAGCTCAGGATGACTGATGCCAATAAAAAGGAATTTTAACTCTGTCCGGTAAAACGTCAGATGAAGAAAATCAGACTGAACCACACAGTTATATACAGCATTGCAGACTTCCTGTTTTGATGCAAGTCAGCAAGATCTTCTGGAAAACCCAGGAACAAAGAGCAGTAGTTAAGAAGGATAAGTTAGTTAGAGAGAAGCTAATGATCTATCTCTGTTAAGACTTCAGAAGAGAGGAAACTGCATCTCTGCTTATCCTTTTCTATCAATATTTCAAAGACTAATGCACAGGAAAATGAAGTAATAAATTTATGAACTAGAAAGAAAAGCAAGCTAATAGCCATAACAAAGCAGGCTATCTATACCTTCACAGTTTCAGATGCAATTCCTCTCCCCAGCCTCCCCAGTCCATTCCTTATGTGCCACCTCAGTTTATTCTAACCAAGCACTGCAACTCTGCAGTACCAAGTACAGAACACCTTTGGAAGGCAGGTGGGCAGAATCAATTCTGAAAAGTTCAGAACAACAAGTCTTACCTCAGCACCAGGTGAACTGTCTGAAAAAGCTCAGTGGAGACAGCTAGTAAAACAAAAGGCTAAACAAATGAAGACATTGAGGTTCTAAGAATCTTGTTCTTACTGTAAAAGCTCCTAGAGTACGAAAAAATATTTTAACATATTGCTAAGCTTTAATCAAGACTCTTGCCAAATTACAGTTGCGGAGAAACACAGGTGACAGGATAAGACAATACAGGGGATTAAAACCAACTACATGAAAGCGATAGGAGGGGAAAAAAAACCCAGTTCTTTCACATGATAAATAGGGAAGAGGATAAATGGCAATATAAGGCCCAGGTTATAGTCCTCCGACCCACAGGGACTTGTTCCACTGACCTAGCTGGGCGCTGGTTCATGGCATTTGCACTCTGAAGTTCGTGGATTCACACCAGAGCAGCTGAGAACAAAGCATCCCTCGAGCGTTCGCAGTACGTATCCTGCTATACGTATATTGACAGAACTGTGCTTTGTACAGTTACTCTGAATCACCTCCCGGCAAGTTCTGCTGCAGAAGGATGGGGTTTGCTGGTCACACAGCACCTACATCACCTACAGCACCTACATCAGGGACCCACACCTCCATCTCAAAGATGGAGAGCAGATCCGACCATTGTAAGCCTGCATACAGCCAATAACTCCAAGTTTATTTTTAAAGCTGTAATTGATGAAGCCATGAGGAAAGAGCTTTGCATAGCGACAGATCCAGCCTGCAAGCCCTTGATCAGAGCCAGTCACGGTGTACTTAACCATGGGACTCAAGGACTGCTCTCAAAATATCAGCAACATTGCTCTGTGCTCCCCGCAAGCAGCTCTACAGCAGAATACGGTGCTGCACACCTCTTTCTTCCAAGTCCCTGGACCAAGTACTGAGAAAGATCATTCACTGACAAGTATAAAATTTCACAGAGCTGAGAAGACACTAGCAGCAGGCAGCCAGGCTTCCAGCAACTCCTCCTGCACCCGGAGGCTCCATCCGGGTTCCTTTGCGCACACTGTGCCAAGCAGGGACCCAGCCAGCACGACACACTTCAGACTCCCTGCTTAGCCCACCAGAGCGTTCGCACTCTGACAACTCAAAAGCAAGTTTCCAGGAATAAGTTGCAGGGATCCTTGTCACTAGATGGATGGATGATTTATGACAGAGCAGTAAACATACCCTGCAAAAAGGCCAAGGAAGAGCTACAGACTAATTTGTCTGAGACACAAAATGCTGTGCATAGTTCATAATACACCTTACAGAAAGATATTTTCAAGACCCCTGGGTGCACACTAGCAAGCAGGTTGATGAGCCAGTGTTTATTTTGTCCTTCTCTCTGCACGAGGTGCTGATTAGGACTACATCTGTTTGGCTACAAGATCCAGGAGAAGCTCTCCTAGCTACTCTGACCTCTTACCCTCCCCTCAGCTCACCTGTGTGCCCATCTGTCATAACACACATGTCAAACTCCAGCCTGGTGTACTTGGTTATAGCCTTGGATCAGCTCCTGCTTGTCCATGTCACAACAGCATCTCTTTGTGGTAAAGTAGGTCACCAGGAGGCCTTGAACACTGAGAGGGGCCTCCTTAAATTATGCCTCCATATCAGAGTAACAAGAGCTTATTCCCCTCAAGATGCCCTAAGGCTCCATTATAACTGAGCCCAGGAAGATAATTTCACTATCCAATAGACCGTGGTTTTCACAGACCACAGAAGACACATTTAGGATCTGCTTTTAATCTCCCCCTTCCATAAGCCAACTGAACACAACTTCTGTTAAGATTTCCAAATAACAGTATGTTGTACAGACACATCTTGCACAGAGTGGGCTGGAACAAACCTGAGCTCCACTACCAAGGACTTTTGATAGATGTGGCAGGCACTCAGCACCCTCTGGCTACCCCACACATGGCCAAGTGACAAATGCTGCAGTACCTCTGCAGACCAGCTGTCCCCTCATCACTTAGCAGGGAGTAATTCTGTAGTTGTCACTTAATAAAGATTTTTAATTCATTTCTGTTTTGCACCATCGTGGAGAAAATTAGCACAGCTCAGAGGAATAAGACAATGAATGGTGTGAATGATGCAGAGTGTTTACTTAGGCAGGCAGCTAGAGAAGCCTGGAAGAACTGAACATGCTTCTATTACCATCACTTGACATTCCCTTCTCCAGCTTGCAGTCTGTGAGGCCTCTGAGTACCAGAAATTCTGGGCTTCAGTCACTTGCTTGAATCCAACAAGCTAGAACACACTTCCTGAAGTTTCCCCACCCTCTCTGCTATCTTTTATTCTCCCCACAGATTTTTAGGATACAAGTGTCCAGGTTCTCAGAAACTTTGTTGAAAATGTCACAGAAAACACATGAAAGAGAAACTGCCAAGAAACACCTTCCAGACACTTTGTGTAAGGCCTAAGAGGGTTTCTCCTGAGCCAGTGAAAACACCCTGCTACAGGGCTATAGCACCTCCACCTCACCAGGCTTCACCCATGAAGTGGCATTCAGAAAGAGGGACAACACCAAAGCAGTCTGAGCAGAGAACTCCCCAACTCCATTGGTCCCTGGGAGCAGTTTTTCTTGCATGAGCAAGCAGGAGAGGAAGCACCATGAACTAGAAAATTAAGGTAACCCAAAGAAATGTGCTCTTACAAGAGCAGTACTGGACAGTCCAGGAAACCATCCAGTCGCCCATCACTCCATTACAGGCGAAAGGAAGGAGTTAAACTCTCAGACACATCAAGGCTACTCATAAGGCACAGAGTTGGTCTGGCACAACAGACTCTTAACCCCAGCACACATTTATTTACTATACATTTCTCTTCCTTCCAAACAGCCTGAAAGAGAAACGCGTAAATTCAGTTTCTGTCTTCCCTGTTAGAGAAACCCCTCCCTCCCCACCAGTGCACAAATGCAAGCTCCTCCCCGCGATGGCCAGGCAAGCCGAGCACAGGCTGCACCTGCCTTGCCTTGCAGTAAAGCCAGAGGAAGCACACTTGTCTCCACAACTAATTCACAGTGGAACAGTTAATGCACCTTAGTTACCCTGCAGCCAGAAACACTTATGACTTTGAGAAGACAGATTAAAAAGTAAAACTTCTTCCTGTTCTACCTCCAGAACATTAATTAATCTGCTATGGTCAGACCAGCCTTCAGATGCATCAATTCTATTAATATGACAGACCACAAACACTGACATCTCCTCGTCCCATCTTACTTGTCACCAAATCAGACAGGGGGGGATTCCAGCTCTGCCTCACAGCACTAGTTCTTCTCAGGCTCCTGGTTTCTTCTCTCATGTTCCTAGATTCACACATATTTTTTCCACTCTACCTTCATCCGCAAACTGAACAACATGGGCAATTTTAACACAAAACAGAAAGCTAAAAGGTTCAGCTTTCAGCCCAAGGTCACACTGGAAGTCAAGCAATGAGTTTCCTATGGTGAAACACCTGTCACGGTCTACACCAAGTGGAAATGATTCTCACGTGTCAGGATTTTAGGTGACTTTGCTTAATGAAACCAAGCTCTTTTTGGAGTCTTCTCCCCGTCACCATCTCTTGCCTTCAGATGTCAGTGTTATTTGCTGCAGACCACCCCAAGCCAAGCCTACCTTCCCTTAAAAGGGGGAGACTTGTCTGTTTGCCCGTTTGAAAAATCAACTGGAGGCTTCTTTTTCTAGACAAGTTTTGAAGACACTGGGCCAAAAGGGGGAGGAAGGGGAAGAAATATCACCACACTATCTGCATATCAAGTCAGCTCATCTCCTGACTGGTTTCTCACTCATACAAGTCCAGGATTCACTGTGCAAGGAGAAGTGACCCATCTGAGGGCTAACAGAATACAAAACCTAAGAACTTGATGAAGGCTTAGCTATGGAGAACACAAATGCAGAGTAGAGGTGCTAACCACTCATCTGACTATCTGGATTCCAGACTAACTGTGCACTGAAAGTCTGAAACAGGAACAGTTTCTACTTTCCCTGTGGCACACAAATGCCCCAAGACCCAAGCTTCTATGTGGACAGAAGTAAGCACCAAGAACCACAAACGTTGCAGGCAGCAACATTTTCCCTAATCCCAGCACAAACTCATACTCTTAGAGTCCAAATGTCTGAAAGAGGGGAACAAGTTGTTTTTCTTCCCTTGCCACTGCCCACCTCTTGTTACTACACATCCAAACCCTGGAAGGAACCTATCAGTCAGCTTCACAAGCCACTTCCAGTGGTCAGATATGCCTGCAAGAGCCTTCAGAGGCTCATGTCAAATCCCAGCAACCTACGTGCTCTTTCCCCCATCACTGCCAATTAGTCAGACATCTACACAGAAGGGCCATTTTTGGTGTGCTGACAGCTTCCCCCATCCAATTCATTCCAGGGGCTGTCCACGGTCATTACTTCATCCCCTTGCCCACTTCACTCGTGCTCTATATGCTTGGCCACAACCAAAGACTGTTTATTCATGGCTGTTTGGAGGCAGCATTCCCACCACCTCCCTCAGAGCCCATACTCTGACTCCAACTCAGTTGTAGTTGCATGGAGATAGTGCATTACAAGTTAAACAGCCACTTAAACATCTGCTTTGGCAAGAAGAGCCTTGTCATCCTACAGCTGTGTGACATGAGCACATCTGTGAAACAACAGGGTGTAACTGCACTGTGATCCAAGGACAACAGGGATCTCACACCTGTCTAACAATGGCACCAGCACAAAGTGCCTGCTCTTACTGAACAGGGCCCCCCTCGGCCATGCCTGACCAAACTCAGCACCAGACTAACCACCTGCTGCAGCAAGGACACCCCAATGGCACAGGAGGGTCCTGCTCAGAAGACATGGCACAGGAACAATGCATGAGTGACTGCAGTACTTCTTGTTTTTCAGAGAGAAGGGTTCTGATGCCACACACCACAAGGAACAGGAATTGGCACGACCCACAAGATAAAAGTTAGAAAACGCTTGTCCCAGACTCAGAGAGGTCTAGGATTGCAGGTAGTAACAATATTACCAACTCTGAAAAAGATAGGATGCTTTGTGCTGCTCAGGGATGAAGGCAAGAGTCTGGAAAGAAGGGAGGTTAGAGGCAGGAAGAGAAAGCTGTAAGTGCCCCTTAACTCAAACAAGGACTTAGCTTAGAACTTATATGGAGTAAAACACAGATGGAGGAACAAAACGATACTGTAAAACTCAAGCCTGGACAGAAGTAAGAAGACTTTTGAAGATGCACTTAGAATTTCATTCATATTCTAGACCCTGCAAAGCACACATCTTGTAACTCCATTCAGATGAAAATCATGCCAAGAACTAGTCTGCATGGTGACTTACAGTGTTTGGCTCTTGCTGCATCTGGCTCGAGCACATTCCCCAGAGCCAGCAGTTCATTAGGCAGTCTGTCACAGTCCAGGTGATCATCCATGAGGTCCCCATGCCCTGATGGCAGTACAAAGAGCTGCTGCCTGGCTTCAAAGGGCAGGCAGGACAACCAGCAGTAGGGTAAAATACACTGACAGTACAGCAGAAATGCACACTTGCAATCCCACACACTCCTTCATCACAGGTTATGGCAAGCAAGTCATTAGCTCCATGGTGACCAAGCTCAGCACAGCAGGGCCAGGTAAACAGTGATGCAGGGACATCACACTTTGCTGAGGGCCACAGGAAATCACAAGTGACAGCAACAACAGCAGGTGCCGAACACAACACGCACCTCACTATGTAAGTCTTCAATTTCCAAGCAAACGGCTTCTGGGAAAAGAAGAAGAAAAGTCAGAGCAAAGAAGAGTTCAAGATGAATGGCCTGAGCAGCTGCAGGTCTGGCAGAGGGCATGTGAGAAGAGAAAGCCACAGCTCTCCTTCCCTGGCAGGAGAGAAAGGAAGGACAGGCCTGCTCTGGCTCTCCCATCACCAGGCATGCCATATATTTCCCCAGGATGCCAGAGCAGTACCCAGCCATGTGTGTAACACAGACAAGAACAGCTGCTGTAGGCAGAAGCAGTAGCTCAGCCCAATGTGGATGTGTCCAGTTTTCAGACACAGGAGCCTTTGGCTAGTTAAAAATCAACATGAACGTAGTTTCCCTTCCACCACCACCACTCCACCAGACTGGCTGTTCCCTGATCTCAGGGATTCAAATCAAGAATGTACTTTCCAAGGTGCAGGAAGAGTGGATTTGCACTCATCTGAACTAACAACTATACATTTAATTCATCCAATGACAAAACAACAGAAAGAATAGCCAAGTATCTTTAGGAGAGGAAACTAAAAGCACGAGATTTTTTGTTAAGATTTTGCCTACTGCCACTTTCCAGCTGTTCTTGGTTGGTTTTCTTCCTATTCCCTTCCTTCCATCTAAGACACTTAGCTTCCAGTTCTGCTGACCTCACAAGTCCTTCTCACATCATTCTTGAACCTTCACTGATTTCTGTCTCCTTACAGTTGCCCTCCAAGACTACAGAGTCTTGCCAAAATGGAGAAGATAAAACACATTCTTGTTGTCAAGCCAGCTTGTCCTTTTAACATATGGCACACAGAGTTTTGTTTCATCTTAAACTCAAAGCAAAAAAGTTTAGCAGCCAGCTCTCATTACAGTACTGCAGAAGGAGAAATTTTAGGCTCATTAGAAAATGTTGTATTAAAATTTCTGCATTAGATTCATGAACACTGGAAGCTACTTTAAAAAAAAAAAAATCAAAGGCAATAGAAAGGTGTGTTTCACACAGCCTGAAAGCAATTCTGCCATTCGTTTTAAGCTTTCCAGTAACATAACATGGCCTTTGTGTTAACATTTCGTTTCAAACCACTTTAGACAAATATGACTGCTCTGTGCTTGTTCTGCTCCTGTGGACATTTTTGTTGGAAAAAGGAAGTCTGGATATATATGTTCTCTAGCAAGTGATCAATGATTCCCTAAAACAAAGAGCAAAACTCCCAAGGGCATCAAAAGATGCTTCTAATTACTTTTACACTACTGGTAAGAATCAGATATTTACTCCCTACTCCATAATCAAAATGTGTCAGGTACTGTACAAGTCATCAGAACATTCACTTTCCAATTTCCCTAAAAATGCTTTTCTGTTTTTTGTTTTACAACTGTTGTTCCTAAAGTTTCCAGGTACTTTCTGAAAACATCCCCTTCTCTCCATTCCTATGAGATGCAGAGTGACGAGATACACCTCTGCTAAGGAAATTCCACAGGTAAGCCTCACTCAGATCTTGGCTACAGCTTCGCTGAGTCAGGAAAGTGAATTTTAGTTAGAATGATTATGCCCAGAAAGATATGGAAAGATGGATTTCTTTTGAAGGCAGTATCCCATATGAAATTCGTTTCCACCTAGAGCTCAGCTACTTAGAACATTTTGTTCAAACTGAAAAATTTCCAGCCCTTTGATTACAAAGGCAACCTGCCAAGTAAGAGTATAAAATTAGCACATTAGTGCAGTAGTGTCTTCCTTAGTTTGGATGCAGCATCAGTGCCTCAACTGCATGCCATAGTTTCACAGGGGTGAAACTGAGCTACGACTAGCTAGATTCATTCTTTTCTATTCCAGAGGTTCAGAATCGCTTGTACAGCAGTGAAATACAGACATCAAGCCAAATTCTGTCTCCTGATGAAAAGAGTAAGAACAGAGTAGCAGCGAGAGTGAAGGCAACCTTCGCACTCAAGGAGAGCCCTGCTGCAACAGCCAACAAACAGCACAGTACATGAGCAGCACCCAACCATTGTATCCCTTCCTGCTGCAGGGTGTACTGCAGCACAGGTGTTTCCCACTGTGGCTTGCAAGTGCCAAGTCCATTTTTCAAACCCTGGTTGTAACTGCTGCTGACTTTAGAAACACAAGTTATTTTTAAAACACATCATCAAAAAAAAGGTTAAATAGAACCTTTTTCCCTTTTATTCCCATGTTTGATAAACATTTCAGCAGGCATCTATCCAACTTAAGCAAGCTCCGGGTGTGCACCTGCTCCAAGCTTTGTCCCAGCCCTGGCAGCCTGAATTAAACCACTGCCTGTATTAATCCAGGCACTACATAGTCACTGGAAAGGTTTCTCCTACCCATCTCTCTCACAGCACCCATTGCATCTCCTCCTACCCCCTCGCCCAGCAGACACTGAAATCACTTCTGCACCCAGTAGTTTCCTCCTCTCAGCTGAAGCAAAAGGATGTGCTGCTGCCACAGAGGTATTGCTGTGGGCAACGCAGCAGCCGCAGCGGAGCGAGCGGTAACCAGACAGGACAGCATTCCACCCAACTGAGCTGGAGATGGCTGGTTCCAAGAGGAGCCTGGTGTCTGCTCCCAGAGCCTCTTTCACAAGGGCTCAGGTAAGAGGGCATGCAACAGTCCTCTTCCCAGCAAGCTTCAAAGCAGTAAGGGCTGCTTCCAAGCCTAATTCCCCAATATCTCATTTATTTGTTTTTATGATCTCTAAAAATACTCTGATTTGGAGTTTAAGAAATACTGTCTTTATTTCTCCTCCCTCCTTCAAAATACTTTAAATCAGTGTGAGTACAAATAGAAGACATCAAGTTGCCTAACATAACTACTTACACACACTCTTTAAACAGCTTCAACATTTATAAAGGTCTCCTCAACCTACATCCACCCTTTCAAACCAGTAGCAGCCAGTCTCACATTGTCAGGAAAAATGAGCGCTGCCCATCTCTGCACTGGATCAGCACATGATGTTCTTCACTCACTAGATCCACCAGAGAAAACTGCAAGACCTCCCATCTCTAATCACTTTTGCTTCTGCTCTAGCAGAAAAAATGATTTTTCACCCAAATCTGCAACTACACTCCTAAACCCTTGCCAATTTTCAGCCTGCTGGCAGGATGGCTGGATTTATGCCTGCCCTGGTTGCACCACAAGGACTGCACCTGGCCTGCATGTGGAGGACAGCTCGCTATTTCACCTGAAACTGCCCAAGAAAAGGAACTCTCCCATGCACTCACAATCCAGAGTAAATCTCTAGGGGGGAATCATGTTAAGAACCAAACCAAGAAGACTAAAACCCCACCCAAAATACAGAAAAAGCTAGAGCACAACACAGCAGTTTCCCAGAGAGCAGACCCACTTCTCAGAGCCAGTACACACAGGAGGAAACAATTTGCCAAGCAACTCAGTGCTCGAGCTGAAATCCAGAGCACAGCTCTGAAAAACCATCCCTCTGCCACCAAGTTCCCACCAGCAAGCCTCTCTCCCAAATTATTTGATACTTGCATAAAGCCTAACAGGAGAAGAGAGGTGATGAGAACTTCAGATGAGATCCAGCTGTACCCTCCCAGCTCCCCTCAGCACACAACGAAAAGCCGGAGGCTGAGACCACAGCAAAAAGAAAAGCTCTGCAGAGCACTTGCATGGCCTCACTGCATCAAAACTCACTGCTTGCAGATTTGAGTCAGCCAGCAACCTCAAGGTTTGCTTTACTCACAAAACAGGCAAGGAAACCTCCCCTCTACCCTCTCCAAATTCACAGGACGCACTTCAGAACTACTCTCAGCAACTCAGCATCAGTGCCCAGCAGGCAGGGGCTGGCTAGAGGTTCCAGACAAGCACTCAGACTCTTCCCAGGGCAGTCCTGGCTGCAGGAATGATCAACTCTCTCACCCTTCTCACACATCTGCTTGCTCACACCAGCAACCAGTCAGAAGAGCAACACTACTGGTCAAATAGACAGATGCTCCACCAGCTAAAGTGGGGCTTTTTGCTCCTATGAGAGCAAGCAGCACCTTGAGGCTTCCACAGGGGCAGAAATTCTTCAGTGATGGGAAAAAAAAAAAAAAAAAAAAGCCTTAAGGAGTCTGAAAAAACAAAAACATCACTGCTATATAAATGCTTGAAAAGCAGACAGACGCTATGTCCAGAGAGGCAGGCAAGTTGTGAAGGAGATTAAAGGACAGAGTTCTGCTACATTTTCCCCTCTTCTAGAGCAAAATTCTAGGAAAGTAAAAACCATGAGCACTTTCTTCCAGCCTGAGAGGGAACTTGGGACAACTACAATGAAGCTCAGACACAGGGGTCTCTCCTGGAGGGACCAGAAGTACCAGAAAAGAGGGCTCAGCAGCACAGAGAAGAGCACAGAAACCCAAGCCGGCCTAGGTTAGGAGGAGGGTGGACAGACAGAGTACCTAAACTGTACCAAGACTCTAATGAAAGTGGGAGAACCACAAATAGCAACTTAGGAGAGAAAGAAACGGGCTAAAGTATACTGCAGGAAAGCAATCTTTTCTTACACAGATTGACTCCAAAAACATTCGGGGCTAACCAAGCAAGCAGACTTTCTCCCCAGAAGTAGGTAATTTAAAGGACAAACAAGGACAACTGCAGTTTGTTAGGGTGGTCAGAAGGAAGAGGGACAGCAGTGAGCCACGGTACAAAGAGAAAACAACTTCAAAGCAATTTCTGTGGGAGGTTAAATTAGGTAAGAGTGTATTTTGCTTAGAAAGAAAAAGAGCAGGTGGTAATTGGGAGCATCTCTACAAATGGCCTTATTCCAACAGAAATGACAGTTACTGCACAGCAAATGTTTATAAAATAAAAAAGATCCTTTTAAACGAGTGGCCAGAGCATAACTAATTACTGCTGTGATACAGGAAGCCAACAGCTGCAGGGACAAAGGCATGCTGGAGCTTAGCCCTCAAGGAGCATACTGAGGCCCGCTGCTCCCCTAAAGTTCAGGTCTCCAGTTTCCTTCAGGCCCCTCTAATTTGCCATACATCCTTTGTCAGGCATCGACAACGACAATAACGTGAGGGAATGGGCTGCCCTTGTTCTTTGAGCACCAAGTGACAAAACACGAGCTTGGGACAAAGCAACTTAAGAACAAGTTAAAAGGTCTACACTGGTTCACCCAGCACACGCCAGCAGCTACACCAACAAAACACAAAACCAGTGCAAGTTTTGAAGGTGTCTCCCTCACCTTAGACATAATTTTAAGTTTTTACAGCCAGAGTTTAGAAGTCACCTTGTGATACATATTTTCAGCCCATGACCTTTGTTCAGAGTCTATGTCCCTTTGAGCAGTATCTATTTTAAAGCAGGCTGAAACTTTTGGACTGAGTGGCACTTCACCTTACTTTGCAGCACCTGGTTTTTTAGAAAAGGTTGTGTCAAAAACCTCCCTGCTGAATCTCCCACCACGCTCAGCCACTCATGATTCAGATGTACAAGAGGGGTTTCCCCAGCAGTTGGCTATCAGGGGACTCTTTTGGGGCTGGTTTCATTCTGCCGGCCTAAAGATGAAGACCTAGAATTTGGGGTGAGCCAAGTTGTCTTCCCCCACAAAAGAGGCAGAATATCTGGAGTGGGGTTTTTCGTTGCTGTTAACACGACTTAATCCACACATTGCACTGGGTCTGCCTAGCAACAAGTTGGAGTTTTAAACTTGTATCATCCTACTTGTGTTCCCATGGCTACTGTCACGAACACCGCGGTGGCAGCTGCACAAATCACCACAAGGGTCCCAGGAGGGACATCTCTTAAGATTCCCAGACAGCAAACAATACCGAGAAAGTACGAACACTACACCTGGTACACTTGCCTGCCTTTACAGTCCTTCACTCCTCCCAAAAGCACCCACACCAGCTCTCTCCTAAGGATGGAGAGACGTCAGCCATAGGAATTGATGTGCACATTGGTATGTACTGATCATTTTACACTCTTTGGAACAAAAAAGCTTGGGTTACAGATGCAGCACTTTTAGCTTCTCAAACAGCTGTTAGCAGCCTAAATGCAGAGCTAAACACAACTCCAGCCAACAGCATCTGCTATACGGGGCAGGGAGCTCTCAACACGGGGTGAGAAGTAGGTAAAAAATGCTCCTGCCCCACTAACACACAGCCAAAACTCGTTATTAATGAGAACAGGGGATGAGTTTAGACATCCAAAGGACATGGGAAGTCAGAGGAAAAAGAAAAAAACCTCCACATTTCAACGTAAGCTACAAATAAAGAGTTGCTTCAAAAGCAATGCTGTTACGTAGACCAGGTTTTCCCAGTCCTGTCACTTCAGTTCTTCAAGAGGGAAGGCCATTTCCTACTCAAGAGAAGTTTTTTCTTAGTCTTATCCATCCCCAATCCCCCTGTGTAACTAGAATCTCTCTGTGCCCTCCCCAGGGACCAGTTAAGAGGGGAGGGCATCATACCCCTTCATGCAAGCCTTGGTTATAGGTATTCCTTAGAGATTTCTGAACCCAGAAGCCAAAACTAGGATTACACATTTGTTACACTGTACCTTCACACTAGGGTTACAAAGCCTAGAAGGACACCAATTCAAGGTCATTTAAACTCATAATTATTTTCAACAACAAACTTCCAAATCAAAGTCTCTGTATGAACTAAAGCCCGACCTGGTAAGACATCCAGTCATTTGGAAGTACATGCACATGCTATCACAACAGGTTATCACAGATACCGACAGACAGCAGAACTGAAAAGCTGCAACACAGCCACGTGGTCAGACTCCTCTAATTAGACAACTGCACTGCAAAAACAAGCTCTTGGCTCTCTCAGGTTTTGTGAAATCCATCCAGGTAAAAAGCACAGAGATAAGGGAGGTGGCAAGGAAGATAAAGTAACTTTAAGGACATAAACTCGACACCTGAAACTCCTGTTCCTTATGGGGCAAGGGGATATTTTTCTAGAGACACATTTAGTTACACAGAGACCTACTGATGTTCCCCAGGCAGATCTGCAGAATAGAAGGACAGGGATGAAGGGGGGAAGAACAGATTAGAGTTTCCTCACAGGAGGGGATTTTTACAATTTTATCACACTGCTGCAGCCTCCTCCCCGCAAAGAGACAACATTTACCAATACTTCCTTTATGAAGTTCAAAGAGCAAGCTGCTGCACAGAGCTGAATTTCTGAAGATCCGTACTTGGAAAGGTAGGTTAAACTCACTTGTTTCATCTCAAAACCTTACATGAGAAGTAAACTAAGTTTATTGAGTTCAACCTACAATACTTAAAAGCAGCTCCTTTTCAAAACAGTGAGAACAGCACAAAAGCAGCCCAATTCTCCAATATGCCAGAGAAACTTTCACTGTCGTCATGAATGACCACATTCTCTTGCACTTTCAAAAAGCACAAAGTTGTCAAAACTTTCATATGGAGTGATAAACTACAAGCTTGTGAAATTTAAAGAAAGCGACACCTAATCCTGCATTCCTTAAAAAAGCATATTTTAAGATCAAGTTTAGTTTACAAATCAACTTTGTATTTTGAAGAAATTAATTACACACTACTCTTTCAACTTTAAGCACTTAAGAACATGGGATTGGTCATTTTGTTATACTATCGAGTCAAAGCCTCAGAAGACAAGGTCATCCAGTGCAGAAAGAGATACAGACTTCGTAGGAAAGGGGCATGCCCTGACTACCCCTAAGTTCTCTTTTATTTGGTCTCTAGACTCACTCATCTATGAGTCACCATGTCTCAGCCTCACCTTACACTTGGAATGGGTAAGGCAAGCCTTGGCCACAACCAGAAATTATCTTATGTGAGGGAAGTGAGGACTAGCACTAACCACAAGTTTCTGAGGAGCCAGTTACTTCATATTTACCTGCCTGGCACATATTAAAAAATTATACATTACAGTTACAACACAGTTAAAATACACACGTATGTCCAACAAAGCACTGTCATCCATACTACTCTGAAGGTATGTGACAGGACTAGAGCCCACTATAAGCCGCATTACAGAGTGTGCCTTGATCACAGAGGCAAAGATTTCCGAGCTAATTATAATGACTAATCACAGGGAGCTCTAAGCCTTCACTTGGCCAAGTCACAGACCTAACTAGGACTGAAAACAAGAGTTTTAAGAGCACCTCATTAAGCAGCAGGAACCAGCTATGAAGAACAAAGCAGTTACTCTACCCAGTATTAATTCCAGTCCAGCCATTAATACATTTGTCAGTACATGAGACAGCTATTATCTCCACACACAAACACTGCATGTGTCAGGCAGGTAAGGAAGCCACAGGCTTTGGCTACACCAAGATTTGTCTGTTTACTACAGCATTAAGGCTTGAGAAGGATGTTTCTCCATACTGTATTTGAATAATGAGAAAACTGCGAAGCCGTGCCTTGAAATATGCTCAAGTGGGAACCGTCCTCACCATCAACAGCCTCTGCACCCCTTCACGGGACAAGTGAAAGCTGACTACAGAGCAATGTAGGCTTAAAAATAGTTTCCCTCAGGTGAGCAGCTCAGAGGTGAAAAAGAAACGGCACTGAATCAACAGCTGTACTCCAGCTGAGGTACCAGAGATATGGATAATAAAGCACTGCTCTTCTTTTTCTCCAGGGTGGATTTGAAAAACTGAGGATAAGATGAAGTGTCAGCATCTACATGTCACCTTCATCCTTCTAATGTAGCAGTGGGAGTGCACTCCCTCCTGCCACAGTGACTGGACCAGCAGTGCCTACCACTGACAGATGGGGATGAGACAGGCACCCACACACCAGAGCTGCCAGCACACTAAGGGGGCAGCAGGAGTCAGCTTCTTCCAAGGCCACTGGGAACCGGCCTGACCTTGAGAAGCCCCTTCAGCTGTACCTAAATGCCTACGGGGTTGGTTGAGACCACAAAACAAGGACTTGGCAATAGCTTCCGGTGCTGAGGACCTTCTCATCCGCTCTGCACCACAGCACATACAAGGGAGGCTGTGACCTCTGAGAAGGACGGCAAGACAAATATAGCCCATGAGGAAGTATGGGGTTGAGCAGACTACAATTAGGGGGCAAAACTCCTCCTCTCCCACCAGCTTAGGAGAAAACCTGCGGTATCTAAATTTTCCACCACCTAAGTCTGAAAACACACACTTTTACTGAGGATGAGGTACAAATCCTCAAACACCAGTGAAAAACATGGTTTACCATGGTTTACATGCAGCCTCTGTCAGCCCAAATACATACACTGGGCATTAGTACATCATGGCTTGGCATTTCTGACTAGATCAAACATCCTCACAATTCTTCCTTCTTTTCCAAAGGGACTGTTGCGCTAAGGGAGTTCCTGCCTGTTGCATTTATGGCATAGTCTTTCAAGGAGATGAGACAGCTTTCCAAGATACCAGTATTTCCAGTTTCAGGAGTTTGGTTTTGACCCTTCCACTTGTTTAGATGGAGATCCCCATCTGAAGAGTACATTTTTTTTCCTTCATCCCCTTTCTGACTACTCCCTTCATCTAAACACCATTTTCTCTCACTGCCATTGGGTACTCAGACTACTTGTCACCTATGTACTATTAGGACCCTGAGGAGCAGGACCAACAGCAAACAAAGAAACAGAAGGAGCTGGCTGGGAGTTGGACCTGTCAAGTGAAAGTCATAAGGGAGCTTTTAGCAGCCTCTTGTTAAAGGGCTACAGTCCCAATTCCGTAGGCCAATAGGTGCTTCTGCCCAGAACCCCAACAAGCAGCTGATGATACAACCTAATAAAACATGGCCTTTGCCATACATACCCGTGCAATACAGCAATTCTAGGGGAATCAGCCACTCAGGGGCTGTCTCAATATTGTACTTGCAACCTTTGATCCTAAATAGGCAGAGGGTGAGCACATTTTAACAGCCAGAGTTGGATGGATGGATGCATCAGCTTCCTCCCCTAGGACATGGCCATGCGACCACTTCCCCACGACACACAGCAGACTGTGTTGTTCGGATTCTTTTAACCCTTCTTAGAGTCAACCACACTGACAAAGAGTTCCTCACTACATTGAAAAGGGTTGCTTTCTTTTTTGGATTTTTTTCCCCTTGATTTTTTGGTGATGCTGAAACAACACAAGTCTTGGCCCCGAAAGAAGTACTGAGAATATCAAGTGCTTGTGCAGAAGCACACTGAGCACAGCTAACAGTGAGCACCAGAGAACTAATTCCTCAAGGATTAGTGGCATTCTGGCAGTGAGCACCTTTCAGCAGGCTTTTCTGAACCCAGAGGTGAAAACAACAAGAGAGCAGTGTTGCAAAAAGGGACTGTAGTCAACCAACCAACATGCATTCCAAAATTACATTTCTACAAGATGCTATTGAGTGAAACCTGCTTTTCCTTATCTATTTCTACTGGAAAGAGGGCCAGAAGCTGCTTCCCAAACATGACCAACACATCCACTGTCTAAAGATACAACATGTGGCTTGTATTTTTACTACCACCACAACAAATAAGGGAATCTCATGTTGTAATTTTACAAAGGAGAAAAAAAAAGCTCATCTGCCTTCAACACAAGCCAAAATTTGGAAGTAACCATTCTCTTAAGGGAGTTACTTAACACTCCTCAAAATTATGGTGGCTTTAATCTTTAGTTAAATCCACTGGCTGTGTTAAAGTGCTCACTAATGCTTTCTTCCTCCTATTTTCAGTGTTCCAGTAGCATAAATTAATAAGCAACAAATAAAACGGTCAAGTACAATATCAGAGTTTCCCCATAAGAAAGATTTTTATTTAGCTTTAGGATATGCAATGTTTCCTTCCACTGAGTTTTTCCATTAAAAGGACATGTGAGTTTCATTTGTATGGATTAAAGGAACCATAATAGTCTTCCCCCTTCAAAACCTTCCGTGTCTCAGCTTCAGAACTCAGAAGAAATGCTGAGCTACCAATATCAGCCTTTGTTGAACACACAGAATTTCTGGCTGGCAAATCAGTGAAACACAGCTAAAGCACAGGTTTTACTGAGTCTAGTGAGCTCTGGCACCAGATTTTCAGCCCAAAAAGTTCTGCTTGCTCTTCTCCCAAGTTGAACTGGCTTGTTTAATACACACAGAGCCTCTGCAAAAGCCCTGCCTTTACTGTGTTCTTATTCTTATTATACAAATAACAACAGAGGTGTAAGTACTGAAATACCAATAAAGGTGTAAGTTTTTGAGAGACTAAAAGAAGTGGGACCAATGCAGTAAGAACTTACTTTGCCAAAGTAAAGAGACATTTGGATCAGTAAAAACGATAGCAACATTAATTCTGGCAAAAAACCTACAGGCTCTGTCAACATATGAAATAGGCCTTTCAACTGTAAAGAGCCTTACTAAAGGACCTGCGAGTAAGAATCACCTCCTACAAAGGATTCCAGCCACAAGCATTTTTAGAGTCAAAGAATCACATCAGGCCCTTCCTTGGCCACTCCCATAACAACTTTTAGCCACAAGGAATATTAAAACTTACATCAAGGTATTTTAATCTAGAATATGAACTTGTCGTTTTCTGGTTCCAAGGATGAAGCAAAAACAAAGAAGCACAACCCTTAACCATTTTCCTCACACTCTGCTCAAACACTTTCTATCCTTCTCCACACTAACAAAAAGCTGGTGAAGTCCCTTTCCTCTTCAAACCTAGGAAATCATTGACAAGACTCTCCACTTTCAGGCCATACCATGCAGTACTTTTTTGATCATCTCTGGCTATTTCATTCATAAAACCCTGATTTGACATCCCACCACTGCCATGCTCTCTCTCTCTTTACTCCTGTAGCTTCACAGAAAAGGATTTCAGAAGAGCTTCCCTGATTTCATTGCTCTTTGCAGCAGCTCACATGTGGCTGAGAAGTGAAACAAAATTAAATGCTTTCTCTGCCCCTCTCCTTGGGGACAGAGGGACACCTAAGAAAGCTGATGTAAGAACAAGCAGTTACAAATATGCCTCAGCCAAACCCAAAGTAAAATTTAAGTTAAAAAAAAAATACACACAAGGCCTGGTCTGTGTCATTTTCCCCTCAGACACAACTATAGAGACAAAGGCACTGAGAGCCTTCCCCCAGCTAACCTGAAGGTGAAAGCCTCCACAACTCAACAACTTTTAAGCTCTAAGATCCTTTGGTCAACCAGTCCCTAGAAGCGAGAAACAGACACAGCATCTGTGCACTCTGATAACACAGTTCCATAGATTTAACTTTTGAAATTACCATTGAGACAGGACAACTCAACAGTTCCAGTCAAACTGTCTTAGTGCAGCATCTTAGGCTTTTTTAGGTTTTCTTCCTTGAAGAGGGAAACCAAAGAGGTATAACAAATGAACACAGCGTGGCTTTTAACCTTTAGGACCAAGGAGAGATAACAGAATTCAGGGAACAACCCAGCATTGCAAAATTTTTCCTGGGTAATTCCACAAGCCAGGAAATCAAACTCTTCCATCCGCAAGCAGACAAAAGTTCCCCCCGAACTTCTTAACTAACAAGTATACTTTTAAGAAACAGAAACAAAACCAGAGACCAGTAAAGGAGGATCTGATGGCCATTCAGATCACAAGACTGATCATTCCCTTCAGGTGAACCTACTATGAGCTTGCTGTATTACACGGTGTACTCAAACAGTCGCCTGCTGATCCCCTGTTAGGGTACGCATTACTCAGAAAAAAATTTGTTTTTTTCACATCACATACTTCCCCCTCCCTTGCACTCCACACGGCACAGAAAACAATAACCTTTGTATAGGTCACTCTATGTCTGTAAGTTTAAGCCAGAACAATGTGTAAGTGAACACATAACACCTCCTCCGTCTATTATGTTAAGAAAAATGAATTGCACAAAAGACCGTAATTCTCCGGGGTGACCAAAAAGCCTAAGTATTGTTGTGATACGTGGCTGATAGCCCGTGTGATGCACGTTGTGTGTTACAGAAACGTTGCGTTTGACCTACAGATTGAAAACCAGTGTCAACTGCTGCCTAACTAACAGCTCCCCCTCCCTCCTCCCTCTTTTTCTCCTCCTCCTCCTCCCCCCCGCCCGCCTCCTTTTTCCTCCTGGTCAACCAAGAAATGGAGCTCCCATGTGCCAAGACCTTGTATCTTATTTTGCCACGAAAACGAGAGGGGAGAAGGGGTGGGGAAAAATTATTCTGTGAATAAATACAAGTAATATTGAACTTCAGGAAAAAACCCTCTGTACCCTCCCCCCACCCTGAGATCTGGACAGTTAAGAACAAACATATTTAACAATAAGAAAGGTATCCAACATTAGTGCACAGTCTGAGGATGAGCCACGAGAAACCTTCTTCCTGAATCCACACAATAGTAACTCTCAGGATTATTCGATAAGGAGACACCGCGGCTTTCCACACTATTCTTTTTGTTTTAAGGCGAGAGGTGCGGAGGATTCAATTAAGTTTGGGCTGGGCAAAGGGACAACTCCAAACGCTACGATCTCCAGACAGGAGGAGGGGTTTCCCTGGCTTCAACCTCCACTTATAAAGGAACAATACCCCCAAAAAACAAAAAGCTTAGATTTCAAACTAAGGAGGTCAACAGCCTGTCTTTCTATACACGGAGATACATCAGTACTAACGTGCTTCCAGCACCTGCCTTTCAGCACAGCCCCAATTCCTTTGTTTGCTCAAAATTTGCTTCCATACCACTTTAAATTAGCTTACAAAGAACCGCAGCGGAATAGCTGGAACGTGAAACCATAATTTTTTGGGGAGGAGGGAGACAAGAAGCCTCATAGGAAGAGAGAAAATTAAAATACAGACCCAAGTCACTTCTAAATACCTTCGAAAAAAAATATATTTATAACTTAATGTCTTCTAGTTCTACCTCTGTCACTGAGCTCAAAGAAGCATGAGTTCACGAGAGAACAGGAAAAAAAAAAAAAAGGAAAGNTTGGGGAGGAGGGAGACAAGAAGCCTCATAGGAAGAGAGAAAATTAAAATACAGACCCAAGTCACTTCTAAATACCTTCGAAAAAAAATATATTTATAACTTAATGTCTTCTAGTTCTACCTCTGTCACTGAGCTCAAAGAAGCATGAGTTCACGAGAGAACAGGAAAAAAAAAAAAAGAAAGGAAAGAAAGAAAGAAGAAAAAAAAACCCACCCAACTGCCATCTCCTGCCTCCTCCAGCCCTGCCAGCTTCCCTGTTCCTCCCTGCCTGCAAAGCGCCCTCTGGAAAGCATCGAGACTTCTTTTATCAACCGTGTGCGCTGGGAAAGGGGGGAGGAACGGGGGGTCCTTGTTCTTGCTCGGGGTGTTGGAGACTGGAATTAAGGGAGGATTATTTTTGGACCCCTCCCGACGAGCGGAGCTCCCGGGCAGCCCCCCCCACCCCCTCTCGGGCTCTGCTCACCGGGAGGGGTCCAAAGCACTTGGATGCGGGGGAGGAGTTGCCCCTCTTAAAATATAATAAAGACTTACCGGGGTCGAAATCAGGGACCACCGCCTGGTACTGCGGCCCGACCCTCATTCCGCCGCCAGCTGAGGGAGGCAGAGGGACAAGCGTTACCCGCGTGGGCCCGAGCGGCCCCTGCCCCCCCCCCCCCAAAAAACCCCCACCCCACACCCGCTCCTCACCGTGCTCCTCATCGCTGGAGGACCCC
>WEKX01006592.1:117850-173997 GCA_013390025.1 Pitta sordida
CAGCCCCCGGGGCACAGCCGCCCGCCGGGGTCTCGCACGGTGCTCAGGAACCATTGCCGCCCTCCCCCGGGTCAGCTGAAGGAACTCTTGAGTTCGGCTCCTGTGCCCCGCCGGGATCCGCGGGGGAGGAGGCGGCACGGAGCGCTCCCGGCGGGGCTCCCGGGGCCTGCCCCGCTCTGACCCGGCAGCGCTCCCGGAGCCGCGGCGAGGGAACAAAAGGGGCAGGGGGGGCATCTCCCCTCCCCTCGGCACACGAGGCTCCGGTCGGGAGAACTGCGGGAGGAAGGGGGGAGCGGGGGCCCAGAGCCGCCCTGGGGAAATGGGCACCCAAAGTATCCCCAGGCGGCTCGCTGGGATGTGCGATGGGAGCTGTACATCGGGGTGAGGCAGCACAATGGTCGGTCACGGCCAGCAGCTTGTGGGGTGTGTCTGCTGTTTTCATTCAAATTAACTTTTGTAGCAAGTTTGGCTTGTGTTGGTTTCTTGTTTCTTTTTTTTTTTTTATTGGCCCGTGCAATTAAAAGTGCCATTTGACCAGCAGCGGTTATCTCGTATCAGCCAAACTGTCTCCAGCCACTCCCCGCCTCTCTCTGCCATTTTAATCCAGGAGAATTTGCACAGGGGGTGGGGGAAAGAGCTGCCGAGGGAGAGCCGCGGTCTCCAGCCCTTTCACCCGTCCTGCTCTGTGCTGTGCCTGAGATTGTCAAAATTATTTCACTTCTAGGGAGTGGTTCAGACACGCTCTTTTCTCCATTAAAATTAGGGAAAGAAATACCTTTTTGAAATGCACGGTAGTTTGTTTCAGCAAACTGCCGTCTTTAGAGTATCGCCTTTTTCCTCTGCACTCGGGATGTGTGTTTGTACACACTGACATGCACGGTCAGTTTCCTTCGTGTACACATGCATCTTCCTGTGGGTGTTTATTCACCACCCTTATTTACCTCAGAAAAAAAAAAAAAAGGCTCATTTTCACTGCATAAAAATAACTTTTCCTAGCTCACAAAGCTAAATTTTATGACGGTGACTCTTGATCCCACACTCTTTAAAAATATCACCTCTAAATCAGGGGAGTAATTAAAGATGCTCTCAAACCCCAGCACTGACAGCCACAAATATTTCCCAGTGCAAAGTGTATTAGTTCTGTAGCACTGAATACATTTGATGGTAGACAAGGATGCAAACGTGGCTGAATGTTCATTATCCTTCTCTGCACTTTAGGGTTTTTACACCAGAAATGCAAGGGCAGGAAGGGAACACCTGATCTTTCGTTTAAAAATGAGCTTGAGTGAAATTCAAAAAGTTTCTTCTTTGGCTTTGAAGGTCCCAGCAGTGGGAAAAAAAAAAAAAAAAAGGCTGACCCAGGACAGGCTGAAGCACACCTGAACTCAAACCTGAGATCAGAGATGACACTTGGAAATGTGTGTACAGCTTACACTGAGACACGTGTATGGCTTTGCAAGTCGGGGCCTAATTTTGGTCTCACTTCACTTCCTCTCCCTCCTTCCCTCCCTCCTCCTCTCTTCATGGTCATTACCCACTGAGGCCCCAGGATTAAAATCTTATGTCAATCATCTGAATTATTTATAACACAATTTCACTCATTTAAACTGCTGAAAATGTGTTTACTGCTGGCACTTCACCACTGTTTGCCTTTCCCAAAGCTGTGGCCCCTGCAGCCCCTCCCGCCCGCTCAGAGCAGGCTGGGGGAGCAGCGCATCCCCTGCGTCCTGCTCCTGCTGGGCAGTGCCATGAGGGATGCCGCCTGTGCTGAAGCCATCCCCATGGTCAGCAGGGCAGGCTCTGCCCCTCCTGCCCGCTCACCGGGCTGCTCCGTAACCCCAGCAGGGCATGAGGAGATGCCCAGGAGCAGCAGGGGATCCCTGCCTTCTCCCTTGGGTGCCAGGGGCTGCGTGTGTGCACCCTGTCCACGTGTGTGTGTCCCCAGAGCAGGAAGTCTCAGTGTTGTGACTGTCACAGCCCGTTTGCACCTGTCACAGCTGTTGTCCCAGGCCAACAACACCCTCTTCATCCACAGCAGGGCTGCTTTTTGTTTTCAAATCTTTCCACAGAAATTGATGAGCCTTGAACATAACACCTCTGATGCTGATGGAGCTTTTTGTTTCTAACCATTGAGAAAATTTTTCGTGTTTGTTTTTTGCTTCCTGAACAGTGGTATTGGGTTTCTCTCTGATTAGGCTCTAACCTGAAGTTTTGAGAGTGTCCCAACACAGCACTACAGATTTTAGTGTTGTTCTTGAAGGAAACTTAGAAAAATTCTTTTCTGGCCATAAAGAAAACTCTTTGCAGAGTGTAGGCGAGCGTGTACACAGAGACTGCACAGAAAGCACAGAATTGTGCTTTATTTTGTAGCACCATCAGTGAATACACGTTTTGCAGCCTCTAAATAACGCAGATGCTGAAAGGGCAACAAGTTCTCTGGCACGTGCTGCTTGCTCTGGGGAAAAACCTATGTTAAAACTTCATTTTTTTTTAAGTTCCGTGGGGTGAGGAGGGTGGGACAGATGGGGAAGGAATCCCTTGAGCATTAAGAGGACAGGGAGGACGGGGTCTTGTTTACAATACTTCATTTAGACAAATTAGGCCATGATCCCACACGTGACAGTGCACACCTGTATGTCCTGCTGAGGCTCATCGAGAGTTTTGTATATGGTCTCCAGCAGACCGAGTTACATAAATGAGGGAGGGTATTCTTCCCACACCCTGAGCTTGACTGCAACCTCTGGGCATCACTGTAATGTAGTGGCCAATCAGCTGTTTAGATATCAGAACAAAAATAGTGGGAAAACAAGCCTCTTCCTTATAAAGACAGTGTTGCTGTTGTGTGTATGTTGTAACCTAACAAGTTGGGCCAGGCAGGACTGTCTTTTTAAATAATTTCTTGAAATTTGTTCCTCTTTGTCAGAGGAAAAGCTCCTCTCCTTGCCAATTTTTAAATGAAAACTTTTCTTATTGCAATTAACCCTGTCACTCCCATAAGTGAAATACAGATGAAGTAGAAGTGTAGCCAGGATTTCCAACAGCTGAGCAGCCTTCATTTCCCGGATGAAAAAAAAAAAAAAAGTGTCTTCTGCCTCTTTTTATTGTCTCTTTCCTGGCCAGGTGAGTGTTTCAAGCCTTTTCCCAGGACAGTAATGCTCATTATGCATCCTCGAGGCTGCCGGTTCTTGCAACGAAGGGTTACAAGAGCTAAAACCGATTTGCTGGAGCTGTAAAAAGCAGCTCTCACCTCTTTGTGCTGTATTTTCCTTGAAAACAGACACACTAAAAATGCTTACCCCAGTGAGAATGTGCCTGTGTATATGTATGTATGTATGTATGTATATGTACACACATGTATTTGGTTACTAGTAGTAAAAGGGATAATTAATCACGCTCTAGACTGATTGTTTTTAATACAGAAAGGCTATTAATCAGGAAAATGTTCCCCTTTGAACAAAATGTTTATACAGGCAACACTACGGGTTGGGTTTTTTTCCCCTGGTGCTAAGCTGCCTGCTAATGCAGAGCGGAAATCAGGTTTATAATCTCTTACATTAGAACTTCATGCTCCAAATTCGAGAACAATTTTGGCTGGAATTTGGAAGGAATGCATGGGAGTTGATGGCTGGTTCTCTTCCGTTTCAAGGGGACTTGGGTGTTCAAAACCCAAATCTCTGGAAGCATTTACATGCCTAAAAGACATAAACAGGCATCGTGCAAATTTCAAAAGCACATCCTTCTGCTGAAAAAACCCCAATGGGCATCTAATTCCATTTTAATGTAACTAAAAAACTTTTAAAATCTTTCCCTAAATCTCTTGCGGGTCTTTGGAAATTTGTCCTTGGAGCTTTCAGTCTGAAAGTTGCTTTTAAAGAAGGGATAGTATAGCAAATTTTAATCCAAACTTTTATTTCCCACTGGAAGGAATGGCTCATATCCTGCAGCGTGTGGGAGGCCACTGGAAAAAATACAGGGGGGATCGTGGTGAGAGTGAGAGGGTACAGAGCAGAAGTGGGGCTGGATCAGCAGCAGGAGGCACGAAAGGGGATGCTGGCAGCTGCAGGGTGAGCATGGCAGGAGCAGGGAAGCCACAGCAGCCCAGGAAACTGTGTCTTGGCCTGAAGCAGGGCTCCAGACTGACCCAGAGGAGAGGAACTAAGGGCTGATTGAAATCCTGCACAGGGAGACGCTAGCAATGCCAGGGAAAGTGGTGGGACGAACACACAATGTCTTGGCATGGGCAGAGTTGCAGAGAACACCCTGTCTATCCCAGCAAAGTGTGGACACAGACCTGTGTTCCACTGTCCGTGCTAGGAGCTATTATTTCACAGCTCATGAAGCTGATGGGAACAGGAGTCACCCATCTGTCCACGCTACTGTGAGCATCCCCTTAAGAGGGTTTTGGCTCCTGGGGCATATGGCTTTCCCTGCCACCCTCTGTTGATCTTACAGGACTTGATTTCCTCCCTTTCCTCCTGGGAGGTTCTCTCAGCTAATTAAATTTGAGGCTTTCAAGGAGCCCTGTTCCACTTCAGCTCCCCCACCTGCCCAGCCAGCAGGGCTCCATGTGGGACCCCCTTGGCAGGCAGCACCCAGAGCGGGCAGCCCCTCTCTGTCCCCCATCCTGCACCCCTGGTCAGCCCTGGAGAAGATCTCAGGAGGAGAAAGGAAAGGACAGCAATGAGAGGAGGTGAGACAGGAGCTAGTCTCTGGTGGTATTAACCCCTCAATATCTGGTGCCTTCTCACAAAACCAAACCTTGAGTGAGGTAGGACAGGTACCTTTCCCTGCCTGAAGATGAGCCATGCAGCAAAATCAGAGTAGGAAGCCTCACATAGCTGATAGGTTTGCCCCGCTCAGTTCCAAAATTAATCTTGAATTAAGTGTTTATCTTCATATCTTCAGAGAAACACACTGTGTGAAGAGACTCATCAGTTCTTAAAAAAACAAAGGGAGAAAAAAATATTTCCTTTTAAGGAACCATTTCATCATAGGGATGATTGCATCTAGCACAGCACTTAGCTGGGAAGATACCTCTCTCTTTTTATAAGCTTTTGTTTCGCTTACCTCTGTCATCACTACCTCAGCTGCAGGGCACAATGCTAAAGAGCGGGGACGGAATTGCAGGGGACAGTTGCCATCATTTTTAGGGTGACCAGGATTCAAGTAACATAATTTTTCTCATAGGAGATTTTGAACAAGAAATGCACACCATCCCTTTGGGGGAACTCTTTGTCACAAGAGTTAGTGGGACAAAGATTGAAGTTTAACTGTAGATATTCATTGTAAGAGCTTTAGAATCCCTTGCACTTTAGTGTTTAAATCAACCTTTTTTGTTGCATTTTTGTTGTTGTTTTGGGGGGTTTTAGGGGCGTGGTTTTGAGTGAGGGAAGTTTTTCCCAGGAGCAGTTACTCATGCAGTGCTGTGGCATTACCTTTGAAGGATGCTGCTATGGCCAGGCTAACCAGCTGTGAGAAATACAATGCAGATCCAGCAGGAAAACTCCTCTATGCCAGCCCCTCCATGGTGGCAGCTTACCATGTTGCTGCAGTCCATGGTGGGGACAGAAAAGGCCACCCAGAGAGGGGTGTCCCACCTTTGCAACAGGGCAGGCAGCCCCTCTACCTGTGCCCTCCCACAGAGGCATGATGGTGCCCAAGGCTGCATGTCGCTCAGCCAGGCCTCCCTCGGAGTCCTCTGCGTGTCTTGCATCTATCATGGTAATCCCAGTAATGGGAAAGAGAGGTCCAGCTGAGAGGCAGCTGCTTGCTCCTGAAATCCTACCAAAAAAAATCCCTATTTTGACTTCCTGCCAACATAGCCCCCTTTACTCCACCATTCAGTCCAATCTCTTCCCATGACATAGGGTGATCTTAGGGAAATGCAGCCAGGGGTGTTCTAAAGGGCCTCTGACCACTGGCATTCCCACGGGAAAGGGAACTGTTTGATTTAATCTGAAATTCTACTCAAAACTCATAGTCGTAGGTCCAAGTGAACTGTTGTAACAGAGTAAAAACAGACAGGTTGGTATGTCCATACATGTATGTGGGAGTGGAGAAAATTGTCTTTCACATCATTCTGACGTACTTGGAGATCACCCTGCTGAAATCCCTGGAAATTCCCTTTGTTCTAAAACCAGTAGAAGGCTCAGGCCCAGTGTTTATGTGAACACACCCCTAAGGCAGCACAGCTCATCAGGACTCTAGTGCCAACCTTTGGTTGTACACTTTCTCTTCTATTCAGTCCAAATAAAATCTGGAAATCTCAATTGCTAGTGATCTCACGGAGGGGAAAGAAATCAAGGTTAGTCCTTCTCTGGTATTTGTCTAAAGAAAAACTGCAACACATTAAAACTCAAAAAAGAAAATTAAAAAATCAATGAAACTTCTATTTCGTGTCAAGTGAGGAACTAATCATGAACCAAAAGAAACAGTTTTATAGTACCTCTTAAAATCATGGCTTAAAACAAAGCTACATTCCCATCTACCTCAAGCTTTTTCCTTCTTAAACACCGAATGCACCAAATACAGATGCATTTCCCCTCCCCAGCAGGACTGAGCATAGGGGATGATGATCCTTGTGGGTCCCTTCCAACCCAGAATATTCTGTGATTCTCAACAGACAATTTGCTGGTACCTTCTCGCAGCCACTGCATCTGTGACACTCACCTGATGACATCAGAAACCTTGCACCAAACCCAGACATCAGACCGAATCTTTATTCTATGATCTCTCTCTTCTCAGTTTCATTGGTGTAAATCAAGGGTTTAAACTGATCCCAACGTGCTCAGAGGCACTGGAAGGCTCTGGATTAATATCAAGCACAGGCATCTACCTCCTGCTGTTTCCATGCCTGTGGTATCAATAGTGATTTTGAAAATTATTATTTCCATACAGGCTATAATGACTTAGAAGGAATAGTTACAGCCTGTTGTGCAAATGTGAACAATACTCGCTTTTTTAAAACGTGGATTTTTTATACGACAAGAACTAATGGCCCTTTCAGAGCAGTTATGGTCTATCTTGTCAATTTAGTTTCTATTCATGCATGCTAAGTGAATTTTTATAGCCAAACTAGGAGTCCTTAAAAAAGGGCCTTATACTGGAAATGCAGATGTGACTTACTGTGAGTTGTGCTAGGAGAGCATCCCTGCCCCTGGGGAGCCAGAGCCAGTAATCAGAATTCCCTTTCCCCGTGCACATAACATGACTCGCAGGCACTCTTTCATCTGCACTGAGAGGCAGGAAGAAGAGGCAGAATTAGCCCCTCATTACAATAATGTTTCTCACACTTTCTCCAGGTTCTCTCTGCAGGCATTAGTAGAGGGGGCCCAGCTGCCAGAAATGCTGAAAACCTACATCTCCTGTTAAAAGAAATCAGAGAGCAGTGTGCTCAGCAGCTCTGAAAAATCAGAGCCACAGAGCTTTAAACAAATGCTTTTATACTATTAAAAATATAAACATACAGACTCACCTGAACTTTACTCTGTACTGTGAGTGCTTTGTTGTGAAAGAAAATTGTATATCTCCTAGGCTATCTGATTTCTCTTATGGCTTCACCACTAGAAACTGTACTGCATCACTGTACTGTACATCAATATATTTACCTGCCTGCTTCACAGCTGGAAAGAAAATGAAGCCATCTCAATCATCTTCACATACAGCAACAGAGAAAACTGACTTTTCCTCACTCAATGCCAATTAAAATGCGAAATGTGGATAATCTGATCTCTACTAAATATTCCAATCCCCTGTATGGCACAGAGTGGATATACCTCCATACACAGTGGCAACCTGAACCTTTTCTTAGACTGGAAAAAGCAAGAGAATAGAGACTGTACAATCTTATTATTTATTTAAAATGTTGTAGCCATGTCTCCCTTCATCTCTTGGCTCCTTACCCAAAACCTGTGTAATGAGCAACATCACAGGACCTGACTACCAGCAGACACGACTCCTCCACTAAAATGAATGCATTTACACTGATTTGTGGCAGCCCAAGGAGCTGCCACAGCACATCCAGGGAATACCTACCTTTCCAGAAAAAGAGATACACCTCTCACAATGTCTTCCTATGGTATTTCTCACAGATCCCATGCTTTAGGGGAGCAGCAGCCACCCCCATCCCAGCTTCAAATCCCATCTCCACTGCTGCACTGAGTGCCTGACCACCTTGTTCTCATCACAGAGGCTCTCCTCTGAAAAGGCATGGAGCCAAACCTGGCATGAACCGATCAGACATGTACAAAGGAAAATCTTGACAGCATCTGTGAACAGAGTTTAAGAGAAAGGAACAAAATAATACCACATATGTTAACAGATTGAAGTGGTAGCTATGGTGACCATGGGCAGACAAAGAACAAACCATTTTGACTGAATTCAGACAATTCTTTCTGACAACAAACTGGAAGTATAAGGCAAACTTTGAAAAATCCCTAATGAAATCATTATAACAAATCCATTTAGCTCTGTTTGGTGTGTTTGCTCTTTAAATTTCCATTGCAACTATTACAATAAACCTATTAATCATTGATGTAGTAAAATAATTTCCACCAACTGAAAATGGGGGTTTTCTCACTGTAAAAAAAATAATAATTGATTGCATTTTCAAGAAAAAAATTAAAAGCAAGGAATAGTTATTGTAAAATGGCAGGCATTCATAATTCAGAGCATTTTCTTGTGCATGAGAGAGTGTCTGGGTTTTGTAGAATAAAGGCTTGTTTATAGAAGTTGGATTACTTTCCCTATCCTGATATGCAGCGTAGCTATGAAAAATGACTATCCTGTTTATTATGTATCACAGTGTCAAACGTCTCAGAGTCTCTTTCCTCCAGTGTGCCCATTTTTTCCAGCTCTTTGGAGGAGGCATCTCTCAGTGCTCTCCCATTGAGGGCTGACCAGTTGTACCAAGGGGAATTGAGTTGAAGACAACGTAGGAGAGCATAGAGCTGAGCTATCTGGGGACAGAAAAGACGCCTAAGATCCAGCACTGGAGATAGGTAAGAGATGGGGAGGATTAGTCCAGTGCCAGCACAGCATAAAGCTGTTCAAAGTGCTGCACAGCTGCTTGCTTGCAAACTCCCGCTCCAGGAGGCTTGCAAGGGCTGCAGAAGTCTCCACAGTGAATGGAGACTCCAGCACATCATCTGCACACCTCGATGGAGACCCCACTGCCTGCTCGGTTTTAGTCTGGAGCCTGATTCAGTGCAATCAAGGTGGATGATGCTGCCCCTGCACCCTGTCCCATCACCTGTCCCTTCACCCAGCTGCAGTCACTGTGTAGAGTTTCAGGGCACAACACAAAACCCTACTTCTAACCTCAAGTTAGAAGTCTTACTTCTAACCAAAAGAACTGCTGTAATTTCTTTGGCTTGTTAATATTTAACTTGGTGTGTTTGGCCCCTTCTGCAGTCTGTACAACTCCTAACAATATGGGTTTGCAATGTAGCCATGCTTTTGATGCTTCAGGAGCAGTAACGTCAGATTTCTGCAGTGCACAGCCACTCTCAACCCTACTCTTGCATTTTCATCTGCACAGGTTCATCATTCTTTTAAGAACAACACAAACCAAAAAAAGCAAACTAGGAAGAAGGGCCCACTATTCAAACTCCACTCTCTTTTATCTGTCTGCTGACTGAGGCTCTGGCTCCGTCTTCTGTCAATTAAAGTTCCCAGCCATGCCATTGCTGCCTGTGTGACAAAAGGCACTTCACTGACTGGCTCTGCCCTTCAGTTCTCCGTACACTAAAACAGGACCAAGTTTAAGGCCTTTCACTTCTGCCTAGCATGGCCCTTCCCTGTATTCTCCACCCACACACTTCGCTTTCGTTCTTGCCAGCACAGAGAGCACGTCCTCCGGGACTGTGCCTGACTCCCTGTGGGTCCCCTGAGAGCAGAGCTGAGCGAGGGTGAGCACATGTGCTCCTTGTCTTTTGTAAGAGGATGGCCAGAGGAATGAGCATTCAGTCCCTCACAGCCTCACCTGCTCAGGCTGTTTATTTTAGCCATGGCTCGAGTGTGGCAGGAGCACATGGGTGTGGGGGAAGAGAGGGAAAATTGAGCACCTTTTCTTTCGGTATTGCCTGGAATCAGTAAAGAAACAGTTATACTTTGATTTT
This sequence comes from Pitta sordida, assembly GCA_013390025.1. Lineage (NCBI taxonomy): Eukaryota > Metazoa > Chordata > Aves > Passeriformes > Pittidae > Pitta > Pitta sordida. The sequence continues at coordinate 127,969 of WEKX01006592.1, forward strand.
ATGTGCAGTGAACCCTCACTAGATGGCTCCTTACAGCAAGTAAATATATTCCTCACAAAAAGAACACTGATAATCTGTGTGAGAGCGGAGATAGCATGATGCTTTATCGCTGGCTGAGCATTTTGCATGGAAAAGCAGTGTATAACACGGGGGTGTGTGGGTGAGTGAGAGAGGGTTTACACAAATTACGAATGACACCACTCCGCAAGTCATGAACCGTGAGTCACACAGGCACCGGCGTCTCAGGAACATAAAAAATGCCACTTGCCCTTTTCTGTAGGTTTTTATGTTAATCTGCTTCACATTCAACTTTTTAATTCGGAAAGCAGAACTGAGTTTCAGTCAAGGGTACCAGCAGTGGGGAAACAGAGGGGGAAACAGGTGATCCCAGCAGCCAAGGTAATAGATGGCACTAAGGCTGAAAGCCCAAATGTCATGTTATCATTCCTAAAACAAAGAAGTGATGCTGGCTTCTGAAATGTCCCCCATTACCATCACAGGAACATGTTGTTTATAATATGTGTATTGGCAGGATGTTCTGGGCAGAAGAGCAAAAAGAAATGAGCTGTCATCTGCAGTTAACCTCTCATTCATACATCACTGTGTGTGCTCAGTGGTTCAAGGTTATGCAAGTTGATTGTGCCCTCATTAATGAGCAGTGTTAATTGGTGTCTATCCTGCTTTCAGATAAACGTGCATATTATGTGTTAAAAATACTGCAGACTGTGAAGGAGCTGTTATATATACAAATGTATATGGGCCCTGCATAAGGAGCTAAGGGAGAGGCTGCATTGTGAAATGCTCAGACTGATTTAAATCCACCAGCGATTTCCATCTGGGCAGCCCATCTCCCTGTAAGACAGCCCGCTACTGGCTCCAGGGCCGGGTGATTTCTGCTGGCAGAGTTCTGCCACCCTCCCTGGCTCCTCGCTCTGGCTCTTGTTGCACCCCTCAGCTTTTGCTTGCAGCCCACTTTTCAAGGTGAATTAGCAGTGATTTTCGTTTCTCTTAAACCCCCAGGCTGTAGCCTCTGGCCAACAGCAGCTTGCAGGTGATGTAACCACCCCACAGATTGCGGCAAGCAGACACAGAAGATGTTTTCCATCCCCATATAAACTGCCCCTGCACAGGAGTCAGTGGCAAGGGAGCCAGGTTGGCTCCTGGTCTCTCTGTCAGCAGCCCTGAAGGCTTTATAGAGCCTATTTCCTCTCACATTTCCCTCTGCCCACATGCTGGTGTGGTGCTAACTCAGAATGAGCTCAAGTATGCAGACCCACAAGCCTCACCTCTTCTGGTGAGGGACAGAAAACAAGGTCTGACACGGTGGCAATGTGAAAAGACCTTCTATTTTTTCCTGAGGGCTGTTGAAAATCAGCACAGATAAATACCCTGAACCAGGTCATAATAACATACATCATTGATGCAAATATGTGGATTAGAGAATTATGGCAATTACATTAAATAGCCTACTGGAATATTATAAATGCTCAAAAGAAGAGGGTTACTTGTCTCATAAACAAGCACAAGTCATGTCAGACTAATGCAAGAATTTATTAATACAGTAATATTTGATCATCTAATTAATGGAGCTGTTATCTCCCCATAACAACACGGGGCTTAGAGCTTTTAGGCTGTAAAATATTTTGTCTCAATGTTTGAAAGCAAGTAGCACCCAACAGACCTTTCCTTTTCTCGGTAGTGTTCCCTTGAAATGCAGTTGTTTACTTCAGGCCTTGAAGGCTGGATTAACAGTAAAGATTGTTTGCTTTAAATTATACACACAGTTTTTATTGTCATTGCTTCTGCCGCTAAGAAGCTGTTTAATAAATATCAAAGTGGCAAAGCTCACCAACTGCAAAAGTGAAAGGGTCAAATCTGCACATCCAGAAATAATACTGAGATTTTCCTCTCTTTTCATGAAATGTACTTGCAGCAGGCAGCATTAAAGTGCTTCCAACTTTCATAGCAACCAGGAGAAGCAGCTCATGAGTCAGCCCAAAGAGGAAATATGTCACTAGCCAGAGAGTTTTCAGCATAGGCAAAACTGTCGACGTGTCTATGGCATCCAGGGAGGAATTTTTATAAGATTGGTTATAGTCAACACTTTATTGCCACAGTCGTGGGTGTGGGCAGGTATCCCAGTGGCTGAGGCTGTAATTGCCCCCAGCATCACTGAGTGTTTCACACCATGGCTCTCATACTCCTCCTTTTCAAGACAGGAAACAGATGAGACATATTTATATTTGATAGCTGCTGGCAAGACCCAACAAAGTGCTCCTGGCTGTACCTTGAGTTCCTCTTCATCCTCCATATTGTGTTCACCGTACCAAGGAAGGAAGGGGTAGGGCTCTTATCTCAGCTCTCTACAGTTCCAGCCCTGCTGCAACCGAATGGAAACAAACAGACAGAAAAAAATAATCAGCTTCATACCTTTTCTTGCCTGTGTAAATTATGCATCATACTCATTATAAGAAAAAGGGAGACGCAGATTTGGAAATCAGTTGTGAGTTTCTCCATATTTCTTACAATCATACAAGTGTTACAGCTGCATACACAGGGGACTTTCTTTTTTCATGCAGCTTTACACCAAAATAAAGGCCTCAGTTGTGATTAGTTGGTGATTAGGCTCAATATTATGCCTCTGGGAATGGGAGGCACGGGGACTCAGAGGAACAGAAAACTTAATGAGTTCCTTATTTGAAGACGAAAAAATTTTTCAAAATGTTTTCCAGAGCTCACAGGAGAGATTCAGAGGCTCTTCCCTCTTTGGGAAGATGCAGCTCTTTCAGGTGAAAAAATTAACCCTCTTCTGCCCCCACTAGCTTCTCACCAAAGGTTTCCTTGCCCTCCAAGCCCAAGCTGAGCTGTGGTGCACACATTCTCTCACTGGTTAAAATGAAGTTGCTGACCCTTTTACTAGATGTTTTTACTAATATGGCTCATACTGGCGTGTTTCCCTGCAGGACCTGGAATTCACAGTGGGATCACTCAGAAATCAATCTTTAGTTGCACTACAAGTCCTGGAAAGACAGGGAATACAACCAGTGAATTTGCATACACTCTCCTTGGAGGGGAGCTTGTAAGTGGTCCATGAGCCAGGCTCAGGAGGCCCCTGTTTTGGACAGGTTTCTGTGTCCAGGTCAGATCCAAGAACATCAGACCTCAAAATGGAAATCACTGCACCACGAGCCAAGGGGATAACGACCCTGCCCAGCAGAAACCAAGCAGATATGTTGCTCTCTGGAAATATCTTTAGAGGTTTGTAATTTACAGTTTGGGGCTTTTTTTTTTTTCCCAAATTTGAATATTTCGTGTAATTGAATAAATAAACCCAAAACTCAGTATCAGAACTGCTTGCAGAGCAACTGGGCAGCAGGCAGAGCATCAGTGAGGCTGGGCAGCGCATCCCCACTGTCACCCTGAGGCAGAACCTACTGGTGCTGCTGGATCTGTGGCATCTGCCCGGGGAGAACATCACCGAGGCCACAACCCCCGATACCAGCTGGCCCAGCACTGGAGCCAACCTAAGATCCCAGCAGCCCAGCTAACTGCATGTCCTGCATCCCACAACTCTGCCATCCCTGCTGCTGGGACACAGCACCTCCAGTGCTGAGGTATCTTGTTTGATAGGACCACCCATGGGTGTCTGTTGAAGATGATCCTACTGCCAGGTCTGTCTACACTAGGAGGTAAAGGTGCAATGGTAAAAGCTACCCATTGTATTATTTGATGCCAGTTCAGATGTCCCTAAATCAGTGAGCTGTGCCTGGTGCTTCTGAGTGCACTGGAACCTGCACATAAAAGAGGACAGGCAAAATAATTATGTTGCAAGATGCTTAGAATAGTAGGAGGGGTTACCCAGTGTATCCGCACTGCTAAGAAAGCTCTTTTGATTAAACGAAACACAGAGAACAAGAAAAATGTTCACGTCATACACGATAGTGTCTCCTGGACTGCCTTATACCAAGATGAAAAAGAAAAAATTACCCATGCAAAGCCCACATCATCCATAATCTGCAATGCATTTGGACAGAGGGAGGCCATCCTTAACCCAAACCATGTGTGTCTGGCTTTAAAACCAGCATCAGCAGGGCTCAGCCAGCCTGTGTACCATCCTGCATGTCCTGGATTCGGGGCTGCTCTCCAGGATTCAGCGTTTCTTTCCGTGTTCACAGCTGAATCACTCTCGCATCAGCAGCATCACCATGGGCAGTGTTCCCTCTACAAGGCATCCAAGTGGTGAGAACCCCCAACCCAGCTCTGCTCAAGCCCGCAGTGGCACAGGATCTCTTCTAGGATACTTCTCAGACTTCTGCAGGACCTTGTGCAACTATTTTTTTTTTAATCCCAAATTAAAACTCAAGCTTCAAAGGCACAGACCTAGGGGGGGTCTCTTCATGCAGATGCTGTATTTCCTGGAACAGATCCTTTAATTTTGTGGTGAGCTGGAGTTGAAGACATTTGTATTCAAATCCTTATTTAGGCTCTAATGCTCTTTAGTATTGGATATAGGGATTTTAGACTGGAAATGGCACTCTTGACTTTACTATCACCCCAAACAGACAATCAAATTTTAAGCTGCTATTTCTTTTCCAGCCTTCTTGTGCTGTTCCCAACACTCTCCCAGAAACTGTAATTATTCTGCCACATCTACTCTACTAATAAAATTTATTCTGCTCTGTGCTTTTCCCCCCATTTTCTTCTTAAGTCTTACACCATCAAATAAAATCAAGGTTTTCATTTGTAAAGTGGTTATCAGCAGCTCAGCTTTCACTTACAGAAACAGTAACTTACAGAACAGGCTACAGGGATGCTAGATGGGTAGAAATGTGGTGTAATATGTAACATATACTGTACTAGAACCTCCAAGCATCATTTTGGATGGGGTGTCCCACGATATCGTGTCTTGGGGTGGGGGGGTTAGCCCTGCAGATGAAAATAGTTGTGGTTCTAATAATTCTGATGGATGTTAAAAATAGAAGTGATGTAGCTGATGTTCATGTCAGTCATGCCAGCTCACCTCACTGTTTGCAATCCTGTCTGAACACAACAGGACTTTGTAATCTCCAATGGCCCTTGTAGAACAGCCCTCACTTAGGGATATCTTGGGGCTTTACAAGCTCATGTTTTGCTGTTGTGTGCCAGCTAAAAACTACAGAGTTGTACATCACTGGGCTAACACTGAGGCAAGGGCAGAAAGGACCTGAGAGTTCCAGTCCAGGTGGAAGACCACATCCCTCTACAACCACACCACTGAAACTTCCTTTGAAGGACTGATTGCATTTAAATTCTCAATTATGCACAAAAAATATCACGAATATACACAAAATACCTGTCTGAATCTCAGTTCATTCCCAGATTTGCTCATCTTCTTTTTGCTGGTGGCTTTGAGAGCAACAGCTTTTGTAGCTTTTGTAGCAAAGGACTCGCTCTCACGTATCCCTTTAGTGCAGATGTTCCTGTGGTGTCCGTAGTGTGCCATGCACCCTCTCCACTCTCAAGACCCCAGATTTTTTCCTCAAATGTTCCCAGCTGAGCTGGGATGCACAGGCAGAGCCTGCCCCTCACAAACACTTAAATCCCGGGCCTGGGGCTTGGGAGGGCTTTGTTTCATAGGTTGGTATTGCTCCTGCTCTTGAAAAATAAAACCACCCCACAATTAAGGCTGAGCTGGAAATTTGCTGTACATTCTCTTTGCAGAAAATAGAGACTCCAAAACCTGGGGAGGTGTGGGGTGGGGGGAGGAAATCAAATGTCATTTTCAAAGAGCAACAAGGCAACGTCCATTTATATAGTTTCACATTTATGTAACAATGTCCATTTCTATAGTCTCACATTCCCTCATCTAAAACCGATAACAAACACCAAGTAAATAAAATAGACACACCCACTCATTGCTTTTAGATCTGGGGAATACTGCAAAAAAGTAGTTAGGAATATTATTTCATATTCTCAGCGTGTGGATGCACTTTGCTTTGGGAGCAGCTTTCCACAAGCACTCCAGCTAACAAGCTCGCTGCAGAATGATCTTTGAGCAGCAAATTTTAAAATAAGCCCTAGAAAATATTCCCCAGAAGACAATTTGGAATAACTAATCATAAAAAACTTCACACTGGACACCTAATTTAGGAGGTCTGATCATCCTTTCAGGAGCTAGAAATATAACACTTCATCTGCTTGTCCAGCCAGAGCAGATGTGTGTGACTCACAGGCACCGGCTTGGGAAGTTATCGCTCACTGAAACTCAGACTTGGCTCACAAAAAAATCCTAAGTGAGAAAGAGTTTGCGTGTGTGTGTTGGGGGGTTCCCTTGAGTACACTATTTACTGTGAATTACTTAGGCAGCCCTAGATTTTATTTGATAATTTTTCCCTTGATGTGTTCCATATAAAGGAAATGTTAGCATTAACCAAAGCTAATCCATGGCACAGTTGGGAAGGGGATTATTTTGCCAATGATTGCTTTCTTTAAACACGGAATTGTGATCAAAGCAATATGGTTCCGATTTTTCCCTCTATTTTTTAGCTTTGTAGAATGGTTCTTCTTAATAGTAAGTTACTGCTATAAGCATGCTGTGAATTTCCAATATAGCAAAGCTTTAATAATTTGCAGCCATAATTGTTCCTGCTTCAGCCTCCAATTCAATTTGGTGTGGAATTCCCATCTCCCAACACAAAGCTTAACTCAACGGTATCTGTGTGAGACAGACTATGAAACTAGTTTGGTATAATGGACTTCATTAAAGGACAGGCAAATTATTTTCATCTGTAATCTATTTTAAATGGAAAAAGGGGCTTTTGAATAAATATTTTTCCTTCAAAAGTTATTAATTTCTGTGGGAAAAGGGAGATGGTTATTGTTGCTCCTTTTTTCCTTTGTTTTCGTAAAGGGTTTGAAAATTATTTTTTGGTTGAATTATTTCTTTGGTTGAAATAACAAACATTTAAGCCAGGAATGGAAACATCTTTTTATTTTACTGAAGAGTCAAACTGTGCAAGGAGCTTTCACTTTTCTGCCTGCCCAGCTGTAACCTCTTCTGATGCTAAAATACAAGCTTGTGGGCTGACACAGTGAGCATCCCCCACTTTCAGATCTTGGTGGTCATTTCTCTGCCTACGTGCAGATTTGGTAGCCTCAAACTATATTTTAGTCAAGCCTGAAAGGAGTGAACTATGTGATAGATGGCTAGCAGAGATTTTAAGCACTGTTTTTAAGAGACAGCCCGCATTGGCACGAGACCATTAACCCTAACATGAACACACACAAACTAATAACAGGTTGGTGGAGAGTCTTATTCAAGCCCTGCACATGGCAGTAAATTACTCCCTTGATGAATAAAAACCATTACTTAGTATTTAGCATCATAGCAAGAAGCCTCTTCGGCCTGTTCCTAACAGAGATGTTACAGTTAATTTAGTGTAAAATTATCACCTGCTGTACAATAAAACAACAAACTGCAGTCAAATAATCTCTTAATAAATGAAAATGTGTAATAAACTGTGTCAGCACCGCAGAGACTTGGCAAGGCTGAATACCCTAAAGGTACCAATCCAAACAAATTCACCATACAATATATGGCCTATGTCATTTCTGGTTCTTATCAGAGATGATTCATCTGGGAATCCTTGGCACTGAGTTTTACCTCTAAAGGCCAAGCAGTTATTACAATGATATAATTTCTGCCACATTAATTAAATATAATACCTGTAAGCCCCTTTATAGGGGTCTATAAATTCATTGTAAACATACGCTGTAGATGAGCATATGTAATCTACAAAATGTAATAAACGTTCAGTCAACTTCCTCTCCTTGCAGAGCAGGGAGAAGTCAAATGATCACCATGACAAAAAAAAAAAAAAGGACATCCAAAGGCAAGCCTAGCGTTGCTTTTGTCATGCATTATGATAAATATGCATATATATACACACAGACAGAGACAAACATCTCTGCCAAAGAGAAGAAGGCAGAGGGAATAAGAGCCCAGGCATGAGTCTGTGGGAGCAGGCAGGAGGACGTGTGACTGCTCTCACTGCCTGCAAGCTGCTGGCTCCAGCATTGGTGTACAAAGGTAATAAAGGTCCCCAAGTCACTGCAATTCAGCACAGCCCTTCTGCTGGCCTATTATATCTCCAGGAAAGCCATGGATATGTGATGTGTTGCCCAATACCTGGGGATTCAAATGCTCCCTCTACCCAGTGTGAAATAAAAAAAACCAAAAACAACCAGCCAACCAACAAACAAAAACAAACAAAAAGGAAAGCAAACCAAGGGAACAAAAGCTGGGTAACACTTTTTGCAGTCAGCCAGGCCCAGACTTTGAGCAGCTTGGCTGAGATCCAGGCTGAGCAGCATCAATTGACTTTCTGTTGAGAAAGTTAAGGAAGAGCATCCTCATTCCCAAGCTGCCCTGGGAAGAGGAAAGCAGGATGCTCAGCAGGCACTGCTTGCCCAAAAGTCCAAGTCCACCCATTTGGAATTCATAAAGAGACCCCAAAAAGGAGCCTTTCTCTGCCCCAACCCCCTGCTGGCTGCTTTAACAGGTACCAGGAGCCGGGTGCCCCTAAGCCACACGGGTTGCTGGTGTGAGGAGAAGGTTGTCTCTCCCGGAGTTGGCACAGGGCACATCTCCAAGAGCCACTGACTCCTGGCCTCTGCTCCTGGACAAAGCCTGAAGGTGATCTGCAGTTCATACTTTCACACTGTACTTATTCTTGTTTTCTTTCACATAGTTCACAAGGCAAGAGCAAGGGACAGCTGGTGACAGCTGAAAACAATGTCAGGTCAGGCCAGGACATGGCAGGATGCAGCTACCTAGCAGAAATTTTAAATAAGCGTCACCATCAGGAGCTCTTTTTTCCCCCAGAAATATTAGTCAAATCATGAAAAACTGTAAAACTGCTTTTGTTTGTGTTTATTTTGCTTGTGTTTGTCTTGTTTGTGTGCAGTGTCTCCTATATTGTTTTTTCTGTTCCTAGTCTCACTAATGCAACAAACCTCACATCCTATTATAGAGTCCAACTAGAACATCAGCTTCACTTGAGACAAACTGGGAACTGCCTGGCACCCCATGCCCACCCTCTCAAGGCCTGCCCATGGTGTAGGTCAGTACTGGATAATCCTTTATGATAAGCATCCATCTGCTAGCCCCTTTATACATAATGCAGCCCTTGCTGGTACAAACAACCCCAGACCATCAATATCTCCAACCTCAGTCTGGTACCATATTTTATACTGGCTCATGCTTTATCTTCTAAGCTGTTGCTCATGTCTTTACAGAAGTAATTGCACCCCAAAACTGCTTAGGTCCCCACCTCTCCAAGGTGAGTTCTGCCGAAGAACAGTGGAAAATTTCTCTCATGCCTTCAGGATGGGAAAACAGGCTGTGCTGATGCATAAATTTGGCTGGATATCTGGAGGCAAAACACAGTATTCCAGCCCGTACCTCCAGAAGATGGCTGTCATGTCTTTTTCCATCCTAGTTCCTGCTAGCATCTTGACACGACACCACTGGAGCCCCATAAGAGATTTGGGTGCTGCTACAGGGCTGGGTGCAACTTCTGTGATGGTGTGAGCAGGGAAGAAGGTTCAGGCGCCCATGGAATAACCACACCAAGTGCCCTATAGCTCCTGTAGGGCATGTAGCATACTGAACAAGTCTCTCACATAGCTGCTACACCCCTCCCCTTGTTAAACTGAAGGGGCCCTCCAGCCAGCAGCTATTTTCTGAGCACCACTCAACCCATGGCAGGTGTTGGGCTTCTGAGCCACAGGAGCCTCCATGAGTGGAGCCAGAGGCACCAGTTTATTCACTTCATGCTGCCACAATGGCAAAGCACACACCCAACACGATGCTTTTGACTCAAAAGGCTGAAACCGATCATTCCAGGAAATTAAAATGACAGCTAGAGGAGACATCTCCTCCATCCAGCTCCCTCCTTGGGAAGCTCCGTTCCTGTATAAACATCCTCTGTTGTTGACTTCTTTGGACAGCATTCTCCTCGAGCTATGAGAGCAGAGCCTTTTCTTCAAACTGAGTTAAGAGGAGCAAAAAATAAATACAGCCTTTTCCCTCAATTATATCAAACAGTAATGGATTATCAGGACACTTTTGACAGCAGGAAGGTGCAGTCCAATGGTGAAGCCTCTGACATCTGCCCTGCCAGGGGTCTCAGCTGTACCAGAGGTGGGCAGCCCAGGCACACTTCTCCTGCAGGGGGAAACTGATATCTAAGCTGGCCCCAGGGACAAACTGAAATAAAAAGTGCTCTGTGCTTCAAGCTGATAGCAAAGTTTTCCTCCCTTTTAAGAATGCTTTTGATCAAAATGGTGAAGATTCACTCATTTGAGCAGTGCACTTCCTGGTGCAGCCTCTGTCCTGTCATACTGTCCATGTGGGCTCGAAAAGGTAACAACAAAAATAAAAATAATGTATTTTTTTTCCATTATAAGCCCAGGAACGGTCTATATATTAATTTGTATTGATGCAGTGCTTGAGAAAATTCCTGCCTGACCAGCAGTTTGAGGTGGGCACGCTGCCAGGCACCAGCTCTCAGAGCCAGAGCACAGAACCAGGCCAGGTCACCAGGTCACAGCAGGTTTCTCTCGGAGTGACATTGTCTGAAGGAGTGGAGACAGGGAGCTGGAGAGTCAAAGGCTGAACATAGTCCTTAAACTCAGCTATAAACAGATGGGGAAGCACTCTCCCAACACGAAGATGGGACGAAGAGGAGGACTTCCAAGTAGTGTGGGTTTGCCTTTACAAATTCATTACATTCTAAATATAGAGGGAAAAGTGAAGCAAGTGTGGTTTTATTACAATGATTCATGACCAGAAAATTAGAGAGGTCTTTGGAGACCCATGAGGGGACCCTGACACCCGTGGGTGAGCCAGTACTCTTTGCCTGGCTGGGCAGATTTGCATTGGGGAGATATCTACAGCTGCTTCTCCTCTGGCAGAGCAAAACCCACAAGTCTATTGTCTGTGTCTGACGCAAAGGAGAAGTTGCCAATAAAGAGATGCTGTAGAAATCCTTGTCACTTCCAAGAGGGGGCCGAGCCTGGCTCAGTGTGATACCTGCAGCCAAGGGCAGCTGATGACACCGGGATCTGGCCACCGTGATCACCGCCAGCGCTAATCAAAAGGATGTCACAGTGAGACTATTGATCTGCCTCACTTTGTGGTCCACAACTGATGCCTGATAGGAAGCTCTGCCTGCGAACCCATCCACCACAGGACAGGAAAGTAAACCATCAAAAGTACTAAAGCAAACGGGCAGAGCCAGAGCAAGGCAGCCTGGGGAGCAGAGGTGGGGGACCCACCTGCTGGTCACTCTGATCACAGGCTCAGTCCTCGCGGGCAGCAGGACTGCGAGTGCATCCCACACCCGCCCACCCTCCTGCATCTGCCTGCTGGCTGCTAAAACAGTTAAACCACCCCAGCCCGCTATGGTTTCAGTTTTTCACACATCATGAACATCTCTCTTGGTGCTTGCTGTCTCTCATGTTTGCTTCCCTCAAAATGTCATCCTATAAAAAAATATGTGATTCGGCTGGAGGAGGGTGTTTGGGTTTTTTTTTTCTGTGGCTTTGGTTTGGTTTTTGTTGATTTTTTTTGTTTTGTTTTTTGGGTTTTTTTTACCAAGCAAAATCACTTTGGCCTCCTATAACTGGAAGGAGAGGAGGGAGGCGATCAGTGTGATCCATAACCTTAAACTGCTGTTAAAGGCAGAAAGGGAGGGACTGTAGTTTCTTTATCCCACCCCAGAAGGGCCCACTGTCTGTGAGGCTGGTGACTGTACGTTTGACTGTATGATCTTACTCTGTCAATCGTAAAGACACAGACCACTGCCTGCACTTGCCCTCTTGCTGCTGTCACCAGTGTACCCACTGAGTCTCCCCTTCCAAACGAGATCTCCAGCCTCAGCACATCCCTTTCTTTGTATTATGAAAGTGGCTATTTATATGATTACTTTATTGCCAGTTGCCACTGGCACTTCAGTTTGATGTGAAATTAAATACCTGGTTTGGTACTGAACAATGGAATTCAGGTTTTTAATTAAAATTAATAAAAATGGAATAAAAATAGAAGAAAAGTTTGAAACAAAGTGTTGTTTGAATTTTTTAGAAAAACAGGAAACTGTTCAGTTTTATTTTGCTTTACCTTTCAGCCATTTCAATGCCACTGAATTTTCATGTTTTTTTGTGGGAGAAACTCAGCCACTCCAGTTATGAGCTGTAAAGCTAAGAAAAATAAACAAGAAAAGTTTCACTTAGCCTTTATGTCTTGCCAAATCAGATGTGGCTTTTCCCTAAAGTGCAATTATATTACAGCAGAGGTGCCCATCTAAGGAGGATTTTTGCATAAGACCCATGGCCATCGCCATCACTTGTGTCTTCAGACAGTATTTACTCATCTGGGATCACCTTGCTTTCTGTTTTGCCCAGTCCTGGATTTTTCCTTCCCTCATCAAAGGCAAAGCTGTGTTTGCATAGTAGGATACGTTCTTCATCAAGGGCAGCAGACCAGCATCCCCTTGCTGTGGGTCAGGAACAAAGACCCTACTATGGTAAGGGGAAGGGGAGTGAGGGGTGTTTTAGGTGATGTGGAAACTGTTAAATGTTTTCACCAGGTCTGTCAGAAATTCACATGCAGGATCTGAAGTTGCAAAAAAATGCACACATCAAAAAAATCCTGCAATCCAGTTTCCAGGACACAAATGTTTTGCATATGCCCAGCCATCATCTATAAGCAGAGCCTGTACTACCCAGGCAGTAACAAGTTTTTCTTGAATCAGACCCAGGTTTCCTCTGCCTATAACCTACAGGCAGCGCATCAGTATTGATATACAGGCTGGGAAGAACAGCAGCTGAGACGTCTAAGCATCATTGCACCCATGTAACCAGAATTATAAAGGGTGGATATTGGAGAAAGAAACCAATAAACAGGATAGACCTGCCTACACCCTGGTCTTAGCTCTGCCCGACATCAGAGGTGGTCCCACCATAGCCATATCCCTGGGCTTTTCCCTGGTGAGCATTTCTTTGCTAGCTGTGTGGTCTGGGCATGGCAGAGACATGCAGGGGCTCAGCATCCTGAGCACTGCACACCAGCCATAGTTCAACACTGGTGGCTCCAAAGGGGAGGCAAAAACGTTTATTGCTCGGTAATTAAACCTGAGTTCTCACATGGCACACAGCTGGGAGATGGAGCAGGAGAGGCTGACACAGAAGTTTAGCTTCCTTGGGATGCAGCTGGGAACAAAGAGCACACTCATCATAACATGGCTTTCTGAGCCTTGTGCTGGCATTGGGACTGCAGACCCAGGCAAATCCAGTGCCCATACCCAGCCTCACGGAAGCCCCTGGGACAGGCCCGGGAATGGAAAACAGCTCCATGGACAAGGTCTGCTCACATGTGCACAGCATGGATGTAACCCAACAGCAGCATAATCAACAGATAAACAGCAAAACAGCCACACCAGGGTTACTCCAGAGAGAGAACGAGAGGCAAGTGTCCACTTTTATCCTTCTGAGTAGAGAAAAGAAAAACCAACTGCAGTCTCTCTGCAATAAATGTCTTGACAGTTTGGTCCTGTTCCTTTGTTCTTTTTCTGTTCCTTATGGACCTTGGTCGTCTTTTCCCTGATTTTGACTATTCAGGTTTTCCTCTCAGTGTAACCAAACACACAGCTATCCTGAAACTATTTTCTCCCCTCCCAGGAGAGGAGAAATATTAAAACACAGGTCTTCCTTCCTCAGTTAATCTCTCTACTTTCCACAGATTCCATTTCCCCTAACCTTAGTTTTCTTCTGCTGAAAAAGTCCCTCAAAATAACTAATCCTTCTGCCTTCTCTTTGCCTCCCACCTCCTGTTTCCCCATCCCTGCTCCTCTCCTGCTTCTGCTTTCTTCCCTTTCATCTGGTTTCTCTCCACCAGCTGGTCTCTCCATACACACAGCTCTCCCTTCCCAGTCTATCTCCTCCCTATTATCATTTTTTCATTCGTGCTAATTAGGCCCTCGGCAAATACCTCTCTGCCTCCCTTCCCCCACACTCCCTTTCCATGACTTCCTAACACCCCTGTCCCATCATTTTTCCCCTCTGGGTTTGCCTTTAAGGCCCTCTTGGGATAAAGAGGCCACCCAGTGCTTCTGGAGGTCTGCATGGGCTCTGGCAAAGCCTTTTAAAACACCCTTGTTCAGAAAGCTGCCCATCCCCATCCCCATGCTACAGATCCATCTGCCACCCTGTGCAACTCAGCAGCAGCAAGGAGCCACCATAATGATGATCACCCCAACTGGGGCTCGCTCTCTTAATTAAGGGAAAGAGGTCAGATCATTACCAGCAGGTCAGCCCGCCAACGCCAGCTCTGCAAGCACAGCCATGCCGGCTGCCTTCTTCCCCCAGAATCCCCAGCCCTGCATTCAAACTCCTCCACTGCAGACCCAAATCAAACCAATGCCGGCTGCCAGGAAGGGCTGCACGGCTCTGCCTGCAGAGGGGAACACAGCGTTTCATCTCAGAGTGGCTGCTCAGGCTACTTGCCCTCAAGGACATATGTTACAGCAGCAGAGTGACTTACAGAGTCTTGCTCTGCATCCTGGTGGCACATTCCCAAGTCTCCAAATAGCTCAGGTCACTGACAAATTGTATGATTCATACGTCAAACCCTTGATATGTGGGATTGCTCTAGTCAGGAATTGAGAGAGGAGATCTTGTGGCTCCATGAGGAACCTAGCCCATTTCTGGGATAGGTCAGAGGGGTTTTGGTCGATACCACTACACTTGTGTACACTTTTGTCAAAGTTGGGCTGAAAGAAAGTTTCTCCTCCCCAAAATGCCTTTCAACTGCTTTTCCCAGGGGTATTTTTCTCAGCGCGGGATCCCCCGGCAAAGATTTCTGCAGCTGTCAGAAAACCAAATGCTTGCAAAGAAAACCAATACAGCTCACTAGATTTTGTTTCAGCGTCACTGTCATTTTTTCCTCCTTATCATCACTGTTTGTCTGAGCAGCCAAAGCCCTACTATTAGACTAGACTGACTGTGCTGAATGTGGAAAGATGAACTCTCTGACACATCTAGACAATTAACTCACATTTTGAAATCATTTGAAACAGGAAAAGTACATCTTTTAAACTTTAAAAACATTGAGATATCACTTATCTGGCAGTAGCTGTGCGGCTTATACATGCAATGCACCTGAGGATGTGGGAGGGGAACACAGGCACAGGGTTTTGGCCAGCACTGCTTGTGGCACCTAGACTTTGCCTCTTTCCAGACTGCCCATAAAGGCTATAGCGGGTGGTTGGTACCACTCTGACTGGAGGTAACTGAGGAACTGGGTATTGAGACTTATAAACACACAGTCAGCTCCACCCAAGTATCATTCAAAGCCCAGTTCAAAGATCATTCAAAGCTGCGAACAGACACGGCAGACCTGCAGAGACTCACTGCTGTGAGCACCAGGCTGTGCAGATGTTTGGAAGATTTGCCACAGCTCATCACAGCCCCTCCTCAAACCAAGGAGGCCCCAAAGGGAGCCCATGGGAGCAGAGACTAGAAAAGGGCTCTGCTAAACATACACTAGGGTTGGCACAGGAACACTCTGGTCACTCCTGAGCCCTGCAGGGCCTTTCTGAGGACAACAAGGCACCACAGCTGCATCTCAGCACTGCAGCTCTTCCCGCTCGGAGGAACACCCGCTTGGGATGTGTTTGACCCCACGTGAACTTTCTTCCTCCCTCCCCTGCCAACTGCAAATGCGTCACTGAGGGATATTGCCAGAGCCGGCCCCGGTGAGAAGTCGGGTGCGTTTTATTGCAGAATTGATGAAAATGAGGCAGTCTGCACACAAAACTATATGCAAAAATATTTTGACAGGGATAAAGTAATTCCCATTTTCTGCACTGCTAAATCTAAAGGATTATTTTAAATTAAAGCAAAATTTTCAGTTGATTTCTTTCTCCCTCCCCCTTGGGTTTAGAAGCTGTGTTAGCAAATGCCTCAGTGCAGTGGCAGTGCCATAGGCTCCAAAACAGCCTCCTCATTGACCTCGAAGCACAGGCAGTGAATTAAGGGCTCCTTTAAATTGCTCTCTGACTTTCCCTTTGCCTTTGCCTCCCACTCTCTGCTCCCCAAGACACAGCTTCCCCTGGGACTACTCAGCAAACACAGTCCAGCTCCTCTTCCACAAATACCAAACTTCTGACTGTGGGACAGACCCTCCAGGCTCATGCTGCAGCCCTTCAGTCCTGTGTCCCTGACCATCCAAGACGTTGTTCCTTTGCAGTATTTGCGAGCTGCAGGGCAGAATGAGTATGCCTATCTCTGGCCATAGCATCGCCCCTGCCAAATGTGAATACCAGCAGGTCACCCACAGTCCAAAACTGGTCCTGGTCAGGTACAAGCCCAGGGAAACTGAATTACCCTGAGCGTTGCAGTTGGCTGGGTGCTACGTGCCAGGGCCATGCCAGCTGTGGGAAAATGGGTAATCTCCAATGAACCATGCAGCTGGAGCAGCCCTGACAAACTCTATCTGATCTTGCATCAAGCCAGCTGATGCAGTTTACTTGTCAGAACGTTTTAAGCCCGTTCAGATGTGCAGTAGGAGCTCATGCTGCACCACTACTCTGTAGCAAGGGAGTTGTGACAGCAGTGATCCAGACTCCGAGAGCAGGTATTCACTGCATCAGCAAATCATGCTCATGGTTCTCCTCTGATCCGGCTCCTGATGTTGAGGTCAGACAAATCTGTATCCTGGTATGAAGCAAAAAGCACTCACATATTTTAACTGTGCTTGTTAATAAAACAGTAGCAACAACCCCAGAGAGCCAAAAAGAAGAATTTTAAGTCAGCAGCAGACTTCAGACAGGATTAACAGCACATATTCTGGAGATGAGGTACTGGTATAAGAGAAAGCAGTAGAGACAAGAGCAGTAGTGCTTTCCTGTTAACAAGCAGTGATTCATCCAAGAGAGTTAACTAAGTAAAGTTTTCCCGGAACACAGAGCAAAGTTTGTCCCTACAATTATTTCTAAAAGTCCTCATTCTAAAAGGGCTGATTTTAAGTTTTCCATTGTGCATCAGCAGTTTCCTTGTCCACTCTTTCCAGAGCTGAAGGTTTAGCAAGGTTGAAAGGGAAGAAGGAGAAGGTGGTTCAAGGATGCCTGCAAGTTAATAAACAAACAAGGTCAGGGTGGAATGCTGCTGTTTGACAAAAATTTGAGCATCTGATTTTCTAAATATTCCAGACTACTTTCCTTCCTGATTGATTTTTGAAAAATTTGGGTATATTTCCATTTGGGCATATTTCCAGGCAGCTGTAGTGTTAGTGTTACACAACTTCCCCCTGAGCCAGGCCTAAACTTTCTTGCAACTGTTCCATGGAAATTGCTCTTTGGAAGATGCAGACAAGGCGCAGCTTGCCCCCTCCCATGCCCATGGCCAATGCCCGGCAAGGGGCTGGTGGCACACTTTTAGTTCCAAGGGCCATAGCTGACCTGAGGCAGGTATTACTTGGGATGGTCTCAGGGCTGGAAGCTCCCAGGTTCAGGTCAACAGTGCAAGAACCAGGCATGGAGACACAGCTTATGTCAGTCCTGGGGAAACAAGGGCAAACCCTCCCTCCCACAACACCAGTCCTACAAGGGAGGTGAACATTTAAGAGTGCTTGCTTGATGCATCATAAACAGAAAGTTAATTTAATGCGCATTTTCTGAAGCTTTTGAAAAACTTGCTCCCGGCTGTACTCTGCCAAGTGCTGCCTGAGCCATCTGGAGTACAGGAAGAGGACAGACACCTGGAGTTAAAGTCACCACTGTCAACTCACAGCCCACACAGGTTCCCCATTCCAAAGGCAGGCAACAGCAGGAGGCAAACATGAAAATGGGCCTTTTAAATCAAACTCCTAAAACCCAGCAGGCTGCATCCTGGTTCACAAGGAGAGCGCTGAGGAAGCAGGTTTTCTCCCATTTAAATCTTGTCAAGGGGTGGATACCCCACACCAGCTTGGATAAAATACCTCTCAGCCTGGTGGTTTTCTTCTTTCCTCTCTGTGCTGCTCCTCAGAGGATCTGATGTATTTGTAGCTTTATCCCAAGGTGCTGCTGAGGAGGTCAGACTCTGAAATGCTCCCTAGGTTGCCACATGGAGGTATGAGTGGGAGAGCAAGGAGCCAAGACTAGAGGTAGAAATATGCTTTGGGAAATGATCAAGCATCCCATGGTGGGTCTGGATTCATTGCATCCCCTCCATCTCTCCACATGGCTGATGCAAACACAGCCTATAGAAGGGAAGCCAAAGCTTGCTCCTTGTCCATCCCCTTCACTTGCTGCCTACACAGTACACCCAGAGCCTGCACTGAAACATCACCTGTTGGAGACGCCACCCAAAGGCTTTGGGAATCCAGCTGGGCTCTGGACATGGCAGACATTCATGAGACCTTCTGCTTCCCACATTCCTCACTTACCCTTTCCATAGGGCTTTTGGGATAAGGACTATCCAATACTAAACATTATTAAATTATTAGAATAATACTCCTCTGCCACTGGCAGACACTTGTCATACATTTTGGTTTATGAAGAGGGAAAAATGTGTTTTCAGGGGCTTTTTATGCCTTTGTGATCTTCCACAACAAAAACAAAAGAGGAATACAAGTGCCCTGTTCCCAAAATCAGGAATAAAATATTACACAGTTATGAAACTGAACCTGAGATTATAAAGTAAAACTAAGTTGAAATTTAGTACTTCTGCCTTAGGTCAAGAAGTTGCATTTTCAGTGGAACCTTAATTACTTCTTCCAGCTGTAGGTCTTAAATAAGCCTGTCTGTCAAAAGCTCAGATTGGGTTGAAATGGAAATTTCTGTGTAACCAAATTTGGAGCAGATGAAATTAAAAGAAAAATAAACCACAGAAGAAAAACAAAATGACACAATGTACTGAGCTGGAGTTAATTTTGCTTTCTTGCCAGTTTTCTGGAAGGGGTCACCACATCCCACATGCCAATGCTCAAGGTGTTAGGCAGGAGGAGAGGAGAGCTCTACGGTGTTATACAGTTAAAACACCCACCCAAAGTTGAAGAAAGCCTAGCATAACTAGTCAAACTTCATTAGGTCACTTCTCAGCACAGCTGCATTTTATCATCGCCCAAGGTCAGTTTTCATGTGAGAGAACATCAAAGTCAGCAATTCACATTTTTTATTGATGTGCCACCTTGCAGCAGGTTCCATGATAAATTTAATGGGTGCAATTTCTAGCAGGGCAGACAGCTGTTGTGGTGTCACCTCCCCCCTGAGGAGTTCTTAGCTCTGGCTGTGTTTACTTCAGAAACCAGCTTAGAGCAGAGCCAGGGCCACCCTGCATTCGAGAAGCATTTGGCCACCAAGAGCAGTGGTAGGGTCCCACAAGCCCCACCAGCATGGCTCGTGCTGCTCTACAGCCTTCCTTGGGAACAGTGGTCAGCTCATCATGGACAGCCCACAGCAGGGGCTCTGACAGAACAGCAAGAATGCTAAAGTCAAAAGTCACTGTTGAAGCACTACAGCCTACTGACAAAGCACATCTCCTGAAAACTGACATGGAGAGTTGACCTTAAACCCCAAATCCACATTTGGACTAGATCTAGACTCTCAGGTCATCTTCTTCCTCATGTTTTCCCTACAGACAAGGGATGTGTTGCTCAGCCATAGTAACAGTTGGGTTAGCATTTGGCCCTGGAAGAGGATGACCTTCTGCAAAGGAAGGGCCACAGGAGCAATCAGCTTGCAGCCAACAATCCATATTCAAAGGTGTGGGTACTTTACAGCCACACCACAGAGGTGCTGGCCAGCTGCCATGTCCGCTTACCAAGGCTGCCCTCCATGCTGGCAAAGCTCGGAACTTTCCTTCCATGAAGGAACCCAGTCACCCTGACCTCCCCACCCAGCCACCCTGTGGGCCCCCAGCCATCCACCCCACAGTGGTCACCTGCCTGGAGCATCCCACTGCCTCCATTCCCCTGTGGGCCCATTCCTGCTGGGTTTGATGTGCCTGATCTCATATAGCAAATTATCGATAATCAGCTAACCTCCACACCCTTAAAAAAGAAAAAATTTAAAAAGATACCATGTAACTCAGTTTTCACCAGTTTCTAGGCCCCCAGCAGAAGCCTCACTTCATCACACACTGTCTCAAAACAGAGTGATACGGTGTTATAACAAGCCTTACTCACCCAGACCAGGGAAGGAAGCTGACCATCTCTTTTACCTTCAATATATTGAGTAAAATATAACACACACCCCTCCCCCCGATCCTATGAAAAGGAAGTGCCCCTTGCATCCACCTCCTCCCCGCTGGGTAAGGGAGGACAAGAGAACAGACAACTCATGACATTCACTGTCACCTCCCACCACACTGGACAGTTCTCAAAGCGCAGAGTAATCATCCTTGACGTCTCCAGGGAGGAGAAGGATGTGTCCAGAGCAGGCTCCTCTGCTCACAGCAGGAACACATACTTGTGCGTGTCATCCATCCCTCCACCCACACCTTTGCTTTGCCAGCAGTGCTCAGTGGTATTTGGGGCTTTCCCCCAACTTTTCCGTGACATTCATGGAACTGTCAAGTTCTGTCCCGTCTCTGCACCGGTTTGGCAGCGACACGCCGAAGGAGATGGTTTCACCCCACACTGGGGTCCCACTCGGGGATGGCCCGAGCCCTGGCTCAGTCCCTCGCCAGCCCAGTGCCCACAGTGCCCCCACCATCCCATCCACAGGTGCAGCCGTGCCACTCCCCGGCCGCCTGCCTCCCTGTCCTACGCCACATCGCATTGCCCTCTAGCGGAGCTGCATTTACGGAAAGCCATCAGCAGCGCTGACAATGGCTGGGGAAAACTAAGGGGGGGAAAAAAAAAAAGAAAATCCAAACCCAGCCGAGCTGCTCCAGGCAAGCTCCTCCCTCTCGTGCGGAGCCGCTCTCGAAAACAACGGGACCCACCAGGCAGCAATCCCAGCGCGGAGCCGTGGGGGCATGGAAGTCCCCCGGTGCAGGGAGCCGCTGGCTATGCAGTAATAATAACCACGAGAGCCAAGCACTTGCTCCTCCGTGCTGCTCACTCTCGTGGAAAGCACGGCAGGCTTTACGGAGCCGGGGTGCAGCTCCCAGCCACTCCCCGGGACAAACCCAGGGCCTTCCGCAAACCGTCCGGTTCCCCTCCACGCTCGGGGCTAAAGCCTGGGTTATCACGGGCTTCTGTGCTTTGGATGAACAAGCAGCAAGATATTCCTTCAAGGGATGTCCCTCCCATCAGGAAGGAGGGAGAATTTTTAGTGAAGTAACCAAACTCTAAAATGCAGGAGCTTTTTTAGAGGGAAACATTCCAAATATTCAACTGAGGTGGTGGGTTCAAAGTGATGGAAGCAAAGCGATGGCTCCAAGCAGGCTCACTGCATGGCTCCCACACTGGCATCCTGCGAGAAAATAGATTAGTTAGACCCCTTAGAACAAGATTCCAAAGCATCTTGCAAGACCTGTGAACTATCAGGACAGCAGCTCATCCCTTCCAAAGGAAGGGCAGCACAGGTAGGGGCAGCAAAGGAAGGGCAGCACTGGCCCTACCAGTGACAAACAGATCACCCTACACCTCAAGGCTGAAGCCAAGCCCTTAAGCCACAGTTCAATCCTAAGACACCGGCACCCCCAAAGCTTGGTGGAGGCTGGAGCATCCATTTATCCCAAGTGATTTTAGTGTGAATCCTTACCAGCTCCCTCAGGGCAGAGTCACAGGAGAAGCTACAAGGGAAGACAATAAGCCAAGAGGCATCCCCAGCTGCTGCGAAAGCTGCCCACTTTCCCAAGGGTTTGATTTTTTTTGGCAACCTGACTGCAAATCCAGTAAGGGAGGATCAGTGCAAGACCTGGCATGCTCATTGCATTAACTCTAAGGAACAAGTCAGACTTTTGACACTGCTTGATGGAAAACCGGCACAAATGAGGGGAGAATTGGATTTTCACGCCACCCATCCACCTAAAAATAGTTAAATGTAAAAGAGACATGTCTATTTTTGCTTGACAGATCAGTATATACAATCCTCACCCTTTGCTCCCTGGAAGGTTTCACCCACCCCAGGGTGCCAACAGCCACACCAGGAGCTCAGGGCCACGCCAGGCCAAGGTACTGTCCCACATATCCTTGGAAAGATGACCCAACCAAAGTACTTTGGGCCTTCTGCAGCCTCTCCTCTAGTGCTGTTCAGCAACTTCTGTTTAAGGTTTCGGTTGCTTTGTGTTTTGTGGGGCTGGACGGCTGCCACCACATGACTGCACTGCCGAGTCATCCAGACGGAGCATTTGCTGAGGGGAAGATCATCTGGGCTCAGATGCTGACGGGAGACTCCCGTGGCTTGTGTCTTCCTTGGACACTCACAATCCCCACTCCCATAAAGGCAACCTCCATACTCTTCCTGGAGTAATTCTGGGCATCACCAGCCACTGGCAAGGGAAGGCTTGTGAGCCAGAGCATGTGGACCTTCACGTCTCTTGGGAGTGTCACCTGGTCAGGATCCAGGTCAGATCACTGCACCACAGCAGGGCATGAAGAAAAGGACCTGCATGCAGAGGGCAGCAAAAGTCTTCTCCATCTCTTCATCCCCCTCAAAGAAGAAGGTTCATATCCTCCCAGTTAGCTGTCACCTCTCTGTGAAGGAGTTTCAGGTGTTCCTATGCCACCAACACTCGAGGAGGGTTGGGCACATAGTGTCTTTAGCTGCTTTTTGGGTTCTATTTCTCCATTCTGTAATCCTTACAGCCATTGCTCAGGTGTGAAGGTCATACAGGTGAGGTCCTGGTGCACTGTCTATCCAAGATTGAGCAGCAAAGGAAGGGAAAAGGAGGTCAGCACACAAGATGTGCTTTTCCTCTAAGCCTGTGCCAGTGAATAACAGCCCAGCTGTCCCTGCTGAGAAAAGAACTGCAGAGGCAAACAGCACTCACCTTTCCCATGAAAACAGACCAGATCCTGTGCAGGACACTGGACTGAAGTGCATAATTCCTTTTGCCTAGGCAGTGGGATGCAGTTGATCTCTTGTCTTTGGTGAGGATATACTGCTGAACTCTACAATACATCTCACATGCCTCTCAAACACAGGTCCACTAGTCAGATCTTTCTCTTACCAAATCTTTTTCCAGTTTACTGCTATCACTTTCTCACACATCCTCCCAGCCATGACCCAAAAAACATCAACCTGGCAGTGACCCATTTCAATCACTCAATGGTTCACACTGCTGGACCAGGTCATCCACACTTGCTGAGTGAGGGGGGAGGCAGAGCACCTTCTCCCCCTCAGAAAAGTCCATCCATGGGAAGAACAGCACCAAGCTCTCCCCAGCATCACCCCTTTCTCCCCAGCCCTCTCTTTGCAACTCCTTCACCTAACCAAGGTCAAAGCTGCTGTGCATGTTCCTCCACTGTTCAGGGCAGAGCACGTTGAAAAATTAGTGTATATTACAACACATGCTAATAATGAAGAATAAGTAATTCCTGATCTGCTCAGCCATTCTGCAAGTGCCAAATGAGGACAGAATTTACCTTCAAATATAAATTGAGACACAGCATCCTAAGAGTAAGATTTTTACAAGGCCTGAATAGAGAGAGCAGGAATTCAGCAGATTTATGTTATTTGGGACATTGAATCTAAATTTGGAATCAAGCAGTTTCCTTCCTGTTAGCCCTTAGCTACCCGCCTTCCCAGAAGTAGCTGCCTGTGTTTCCAAGACATTTGGCAACTTTTCTGCCTCTCACATAATAACAAATTCCATAGGTTTGTGTAAAAGGTCTTCAAATAAAAGGAAAACGCTACAGGAAGGTAGTGTATCCCCTTTGATACAGGTTTTAGAGGGCACAGTCATCTACTCACCTCAAATGAGAGGAAAAGTGGTTTTAGCTCCAAATACATTTTCAATAAAAAAAATGCACATTCAGTGGAAAAAGTTTCAAACAATTTTTTTCATTATTACTAATGACAAATTCCATATGCCTTCAACTGGTGCCAAGTTGGGTCTTCTAAACCTCTGACAGAGTCTTATTTCATCTGATCATTAGTTACAAAATTAGTTCTTTGGGAATACCATCTCCTTGGAGAAACAGACAAGTTGAGAAAATTTCCCCCCAGGGAATCACAGGTTCAGATTCAATTCAGATTCAATTCTCATCTACGTTTCTGGTGTCTCTAGTATATTGAAAAGATAGTTGAAAACATTTAGTAGAATATACTTTATCACCAACCTGAAAATTATATTTTGTCTGGGAATGGGAAGGCTGAGCTACTAGAATTAGAACCATATTTCTTCTCACCTTGTGCTGCATTGTTTCCCCCTTCCTGGAGCACTTCACACACAGCATGATTACATTTAAGGCTAATTTTGCCATGCACAGGTGCTTTGTAGCACTGCTCCCCCTTGTCAACACAGCTGTTCAGGTACAAAGGTCTGTGCCCCAGAGCCCCACATTACAAGTGCCCTCACGTACACCCTGTTTTCCACCCAGAATGAAACATCTCAGTGATGGCCATCCAGCTCAAAGGGCAGAAACCCACATCAGAGGAGTCCCTGATGCAACCTGCACCAGGAGGGAAGGGTGGTGGGAACAGAAAAAAAAGCTTTTTTCCACCTAAAAGCAGGCTGGACATGCGTGTGAGACATACAACACACAGCTGCTGGAGGAGGGGAAACCTTACCCACTGGTGCCAGGGCTCTCACTGGTACCCCTGCAGAGGAAGCGTTCTGGTCCCTAGGGCTCTTAATCAGGCATTTAAAATAATTGATCTTATTACACTAAGCATATTACTGTTAAGCCTTCAGCTGTTAATGTTCAGTCACTGTTGGAAGGGCCAGACCCAGCCACAAATCAGCCTAGAAACACCACATCTGGAACAGTAAGGTGAGACTTCTGAGGGTAATAATTACTTTGTCCAGGGAGACTAGAAGCCAGTGTAGCAACAACACCCTGAAAGTACATCCCCCAAGGAACAGAGCTCTCCAACCCTTTTTCATTGCACAAGCTCTGCTTCTCTGTCCTCCAAAACATGAATGAGCCTCATTGGCCTCCAGCCCAGCTCTTACACCCTCCAGGGAGGCACAAGCCCACCTTCAACTTCCAAGGCAGAGGAAGGCTCCCTCCAGGCACTGCTCAGCCTCCAGCAGAAAGCTTAACAAAACAAGCTTCTCTCCAGCCCAAATCCCAGAACTGTCACACCACCACTGAAAATAACAGCAAAGATCAATACCCCAAACAACACCTCCTCTTTGGGATTCTCAGTCCAACCCCCTCAGCTTCTAGGTGCCCTCTATATGCAGTATTTAGCTAAGAGCATTCACCTGAAAGCCAGTCTGTAGGTGGTATAGATTGTTGGGAGGGGTTTTTTTGTGTCTAAATGAAAGCTTAACCACCCTTTTGACAAAGAGTTTAGCAGGCCAGAGAGTTTCTCTGGGTATCTGGGCAGTGATGGTGTAGAGAGGGTCAGAGGTGAGGGAGCAAATCTGGGCTGGGGCTGGGTCATGGCCCACCCAGGATCCTGTGGAACCAGGCAGAAACCATGCTGGGTTGCACTCAGACCATCTACTTTTCTTTGTGTCACCGTTTTTTTCTCCAGAGGCTCCTTACATACTACTATCTTGAAAAACCTTTGATTTTTTTTTTACTCCAGAACTTAAAGATAACACCAGGCTCAAATTGTCCAATGTAAAAATCACCGATGATCTCAAAAACAATGTCTTTTAATTTTTTTCATTTTCCTAAGCATTTTTAGGGCAAAATTATAAGCTGAAAGTTGGGAGCTGAAATAGAATTTAAAATAAAATGAAAGCTAAGACTTGACTTTAATACCAGGAACAAGAACCCAGGGCTTGAAAAGGGTCCTTGAATATTTGGAACGAGAGCAGTAATACAAGAACCATCTGTGCTAAAACTATTCATCCCATTGTTTTTCTACATGAGGTGAAAACCTATACGTGCCAAGTATTGCATGTGATTTAAGCACCCAAGAGGAACCGAAACAGAAAAATTCAGCCCTGAAGCTTTGGCTTATTGAGTGTAAATAGCTGAAAACAGAGTGTCTGCTGATTCATTCAGTTTATCATCTCTGTGTCACACCTCTGTTTCACAATGGACAAAGAAGACCGTGTGCGTGGAGGGTTCCTTGGAAGCTGTAGTCACTCATCAGCACACTCGGATCTGTGACTAAAAGTTGTGGAAACTCCACTGACTTCAAGCAAATCCTCAAGGTAAGACACAGCTGGCTCCTCGAGCTGCTGGTGGGCAGGAACAGGCAGGTAAAATGAGATCTGTGTCATGGAAAAAAGGCAAAAAACACGATTGGATTTCACAACACTGTATACAGGATGCCTCTGTCAGACCAGCCCTAAGGAGCAGGTTGCGAAGTCCTTGTTGCTGCCAAGGCTATCCCACACCTGGCTGGCAGAAACCAGGGGCAATGGATGGCAAACTCAATGGCAAAGGACTCCAAAGAAGTTCTTGCAATGTATGTGTGCCTGTCTCCCACCCCAGGAAAAGGACGCCTCCCACATCGGGTCAGGCAGAGGCAGGCAAGGGAGGCTGTGGCTCCTGAGGCTGCTGCCCTTCCCTAGGAACTCCCTCCAATCCCACTGCAGCAGCAGAGGGGGCTGTGGATGGACTGCCAGCCATGGGATCTTTCCTGACCAGCCTTTCCCAGGCCATTTGGGCCAGCAGCATTTACAAAAACAGTTGCAGGCCCGTGAAGTATGAGTCATGCATCCTGTGACAGCCTTTGCTCATAGGCACTAAACGTTAGGATACACCATCTCCCACTGTTCCCCATGTACCACTAGCCTCCAAACCAGTGCCACTCAGTTCAGCACTGTGCACATTCTGCCCTGCAACTTGCACTGGTTCTTTTAGGCAGTTTCTTGTCCCCTAGAAGCAGAGCCCAGCCATGAAGTAGTTCCACTGCCTCTGTCCTGCTGGGGAAAACCAGTGCTGGAATAAGGAAAGGTGACATACAGTGGTAAGTGTCCCCACCTGGTGTGTGGGAGACCCGGGTTCGATTCCCGCCAGGGAGACAGTGTTAAGAGTTGGACTCGATGATCCTTGTGGGTCCCTTCCAACTCAGAATATTCTGTGATTCTGTGACATTGGATAGCCTGGGGGCTTGCAGCCTGGGTTTGAGGTAGAGCCTTTCGTTTCTGAGATGCTCTCTGAAACATTATCCACAGTTCAATAATATGACCTGCTGTAAGCAGCCTGGAGAGCACAAAGCTCTTCTACTGGAAAGTCCTCAGCTACTCAAGAACTAGGAAATTAAATGGGATGAAACATAACAGCTCCAATAAATGTAGCATTCCACTGTATTATGACATCTGGAAAGGCTGAACTAAATCCAGTGGTGAGAAACACCTTGACTTCACTACTGATTTAGTATTTTAAAGGGGTATTTAAATTTAAAATGGCATTACACTACACAAGCAGGCTGTTACCAAATTAGGTGACTTCAGGCCCTCCCCAGCTCGATAAGCAGCTGGATCACTGTGACTGCATTTTGCTCTCCGCTGCAGGAGGCGTTGGGGTGACTCCCAGTGGGTGACAGAAAAGCAAAATATCACCCTCCTATTTCTGCATTTTTAGGGCCAAAACTGCTGTTCTTCCCCCTTCTGTGCCCAGGCACAGAGACCTAAACAAGGACATTTCAGCACCATTGGCAAAGACCATCTGCAGACAGGGGAGACAAGACCTTCATTTTCCAGTTTCCTTCTCTGCCTTTGTTTTCTTTTTCCTCTTCTCACCATTCCTTTCTCCAGAAAGTGCCCCCAGCAACAAGACCAAATTAATACTTGCAAGGAGTGTCTCACCAGACTGCAAATGCCGCTGCTCTTTATCCTAAAATAATTCTCATGTGAGTGACTAGAATTCTGATTTGTTTTACCTTAGCCCAAATGCGTGACTGAAAATTAGTGAGAATTTTAAAAGAGGCCAGAGCATGACCAGAGTTGCCATTTCCACCTGGAGTGAAGCGTGACCTTTTCAGGGCATGGCTGTGTCCTCTGTCACTCCCATGGGTGGCTGTCCTGCCCCAGCAGGGGACATGGAGTCAAAGCTCTGATGAGTCTTTTTTCAATGCTGGTTACTTTCTTTGATCCCAGGCAGGAAGAGCTGCATTTGTAACTGGCAGCAACCAGAATAAATCCAGCATTTGCACTGAGCATTTCAGCAGTACAGCATGACAAAACCTCCACTCCAAAACTACTAAATCTGGAGGAAGTTTAAATCCAGAAACCAAATACTTATATTGAATCAGCCAGTATTTAGAGAGTGTGTTCATGGGTGGGAGTTTATGTGTTTGCACTTCAAGTTAAAATCTAAGTTAGATTACAAGAAGAAAGAGTCCTTCAGATTCTTTCATTTCTCATAGGCAAAAATCACAGCCCAGGCTGGCACCATGATCTGCTTTTGCACAAAGAGCATTTTGGGGCACAAACAACAGGGTTTAGGGAAAATGCAGAGAGCCAGCCCATGCCAGGGGCAAATTCCAGGCCTGGTCTAACTGGGTGTAATTCACATTCAAATCAGCTGAAGTTATGCCAGCCTGCTCCAGGACTGGCCCAGCTCCTGCAGCTTTGCTCCTCAGCTTGTTCCCAGCCTGTCACTGCGAGGAGCACACTCCCAGGATGTTGGCATAGGAGTGAGATGAGGACAGCTCCAGCCATGCCAATCAATCACAGAGCCTTATGTTGGGCAGATTTGAAATCAGTCACCAATTTACCAACTTCCAGGCTGATGAGGCATGTGACAATCAGGAGCATTTGGGGATACATATTTATGTTTCCAGAAATGAAAACATGGGGAGTTATTAATAGATGAATCTAAAAGCATCCCTGAGACGGTGTGAGGTGTCATCATCTGGCAGCACTTTGCTATACTCACTGCTAGGAACGTAATCATGTGGGCTGTCATCATGCACCAGCAGCAGCATGAGCTGCTCTGGGGCCAGTTCAGTCTCCACCAAAGGGGGAGCAACATTTTAACTCCCCTCCAAGGCACTTGCAGAGGGAATTGGTGCCAGATCCCAGGCACAGCTGGGACAGGGCTGTGTTCTGTTCTTACCAACTCAGCTGTTTCCACCTTCCACTAGGAGACAGGATCCCTTTTCCTCTATTCTCATACTGAGGAAAAGCCTGGAGCCACCCTCTGGTTTCATGACAAAAGCACACTTGGGAACAGGAGGGTACCTGTGAAGGATGATCCTGTCCTCAGGGCAATGCCGCAGGAGAATCCAGAACTTAATCTTGCTCTTCTTTTCTTGGAATAGAACTTGGACAAGGTTGGGGAATGGCTGAACCAGTCTCAGCTTGATGCCTTGACCTTGTCAGCGTGCAACCTGGGATGCTGGGAAGCACTTATCACTCGCATCCAGGGCCAGGGAATCGGGGACTTGGCTGCACAGGCCAGGTGTTCAACACACTGTGCATCAATACTCAGCACAGGGAACAGAAGTGCAATGTGTTTGTCCATTTGGGTTTTTCTCTGCTCCTGTATTCCCCCCACCATGAGTTCCCCTTGAAACTGCAGGCACAAAAGTCTGTTTCGAAGCTCTGACATAGCTGTTATGCAAACAGGCAAGGCAGTACCCGAGGATGCTGTCCTTTCCCAATAACCTCTCATCTCACAGGTCTCTGCTTTTCCTCTGCAGAGGTGGTTTTGGCAGAAAGCAGGCTGGGTACCTGCTGCTAGAAAGTGATAGGCTGGAGAGGAAGGTGGCCTTACCAGCTGATTCCTGGATTAAGTCCTCAGTTCCTGGGCATGGCAAGGTGCCGGGCACCTAGAGAAGAAATATTCTTATTATTTAAAGACAAATAAATTAAATAGATGAACAATTTTCCCTTTTTTTTTCATGTGTAAGTTTTCTAAGAAAAACCTTTTTGAATATATTAAAATACAGATATTTCCCACTAGTCTCTTTTTGTCTTATAATGTGGTCTGCTGGCATCCTATTCCATTTCTAGAAGGTCATTTTACTGGGAGATTGTTTCAAATAGCTTAAAATTAGTTACAGATTTATAAACAATTACATATTTATGTAAGATGAGAGGTTTTTCTTAATATGCATTTAATGAGACACAATGTGAACTGGCTATGGGCTTGGGTTTTGTTCATTTTTATGGTGTTTCTGCCCATTTATTTTATGGGCTCTGGGGAGTGGAGGCTAAAATTGAGAGCTTGTAAGACGTTCTAAAAGAAAAACAGACATATTTTTCATGGCAGTTTGAATAGCCAGGTTGTGGAAATAAAAGGGAGAAAAAAGCAACGCTTTTTATTCACATCTTTGGCAATTGTTTTTTCTCAGTTCTGGACTCAGGCATGAGGACCTGTACTTTTTTCTCAGCAATGCAGGTGAGAGCAACTCCATTATCTGCAGCCCAAGGAGTGGGAGGCCGTTGCTGTCTCATCCTTAGGGACTGGGCCATGCAAAGGAGAGGCTGCAAACACGCAGGGGCCCAAGCAAAAAGCCCCAATACCCCAATCATGGGACTGCCTCTCTGCATGTTTGTAGCATTGCTCTGACTAACTTCTGTCAAAGCTGCAGGCACCTGGTGCTTCTGTAAATCAGATTTTCAGGTCTTCAGCAGACAACCAGAGAGGAAAGAAAACACATTTATGGGCCACCCACAGTCCAACAGGAAGGTCCAGACACAGATTTGCACAATCCAGTTCCTCATGACCAGGATGGTCTGAGTACCCAGCAAGCCAAAAGCTCAAGCTCCTTCTGTGTGGTTGATTGCACATCTCACATGCACCACTTCCAGTGGTTGGTTTTACAGAAAATGTTTTGAAAGGAGAGGAAACAGCTGGTGAATAATACATTGTGTACCCTCCTGGCTGTACTGCAGCCTCTCAGCCTGTCTGCAGGCAGGGTTATCTGTACCACCACGAGCCATTCCCCCAACACTGCTGGAAACAAAGGCTCCCTTTCTGCAGCTGTTTATCCAAAGGACATTGAGAGATCTGCAGGAGGAGTTGGGGAAATAGCAGTGGTATGAGATCCCATCCAGTGTGACCCCTTCTCAGGGAGCAGAGGTACCACCGGGCAAGGAGGCCTTGGGACTTGCAGCCACATTCCAGATTTGTATGTTGGCTCTATTTCCCGCACCAAGTCTTTTCTGAAATTATAATGACCCATCTTCCTGTATCAGAGACTGCTTCTGAACTTGGTAATGAACCTGAAGTTGTGAAAATTGAAGAATTTTGAAAATTAAGGAAAAGGCAATAGGAAAACAAGCAACAGCCTCAATTAATGTGGGAGAGGAGTTTTAGACTGGATATCAGGGAAAATGTCTTCACTGAAAGGGTGGTCAGGCATTGAAACAGGATATACAGAGAAGTGGTGGAGCCACCATCACCAGAGGTATTAAAAAGATGCGTACAAGTGGCACTTAGGGACACGGCTGAGTGGTGGGCTTGGCAGTGCTGGATTAACAGTTGGATGTGATGATCTTAGAGGTCTTTTCCAACCTAAACAACTCTAGGACTCTAAACAAAGCAGCACAGCAGGGGAAAAAAAGGCTCCAGGAGCATTTTGAAGGGTAAAAAGTAGTGCTGGGCACTGCGGGATGCAGAGGAGACAAGGACAGTCTCTCATCAGGAGCCAGGGCTCTGCTAAAAAGCTGAGCAGAGCTCTGCTGCCCCTTGGGAGTGTCAGACTGCCCAGGGATCTACCAGCACCCTCTACCTGGATCTGGGTGGCACAGAGCAGCCCTGGGGGATGTAGTGAAAACTGCATGTGAATGTTTTTGTGGGAAACCTTCCTCATCTTGTGCTGAGGACCCCAGCTGTCATCTCACTTCCACCTCATCCTGAGCCAGTAGAAAGTTCTGATACTTACTGTTCCTGCCAGCCAGTAACTCATGCATCTATTAGTCCAGTGACACCCCACCGTATTTTTTTGCTATCACATGCAGTGCTGTAGATGTTGCCAGAGCCTCCCTTGGGGAATGTTTCTCCAGTATATCTTTAAATGTAATTAAAGAAAAAAGGACTCCTATCAGCTAGCTGCCCCAATTAGCCTGCAGCACAGATGGAGACCAGGGAGAGGTCTGCAAGTGGTTTTTACAGAGTTGCAGTAAAAAGCTGTTTCCTCTGACATCCAAGTAGTTTCCTGTGGGAGGGAGCCAGGCGCAGCCACAACGCCGTGCAGAGGGTCACAGGCTCTGTCTCCAGGCACGACTGCTTCGGGAAGGGGGCGAGGGGAGGTGGGCACACAGCCTGACCCCCCGAAAAAGGCCAGGGGAACAGCCCCCCAGCGCCGGCCAAAGCTGTTCTTTGTGAGCTGCACAGATGCAGGGGAGGGAGAATGTTGGTTGAAATCCTGACAGACTTTATGCTAATTCACCAAAGAGCATTTTAGACCATACACGGACACTTAATCGAGTGGGAGAGACAGCAGCGAACACGACATTTAATTATGGGAAAGAAAAACGAAGTCTTTTACCCTGCATTTGGCGTTCTCCCAACACACAGTTAATTGTTAGGAGGGTATATTAGAAGGCAATGAAGGAGAAGATTGAAAACCCTGATTATGCCGAGGTCTTGAAAATGCTGAATTTATTGAATTTCACATGAGAAAACACAGTCTGTGCTACGCTGTGGGCTGTGCCAGCAGCCAGCTCAGAGATCAGGGGGTCTGTATGTGCCTGTAAGAGGGGAACAAAGCACCCCAACTGCTTTAGGAGCCTCTGCCAAATACTGGTCAAGCCCCACTGCATCCCTAAAATGGGGCAGGTCAGTATATACTCGGGTAGATGCCCCTGGTGTAGACGATGCACAGGGTGGGCTGCAGACCTTGGTCTGGGTGATGCACAAGGCCAGCATGTTTTTCTTCCAGAGCTCAACTTTCCTTTAGAAAAAAAAAAATTAACCAGGTAAAGTTGGAAAGGAGGTTTGGTCTGTGACCTCTGTGTAGTACATTTAGCTGCCTTTCTCTAATTTGGCTAAAGTCTGTTGCAACAGTAAGCCCAAATGCTTTGGCGAGCACTAGCACAGATGACCATGGGAGAACAAGAACCATGGGGCTGGATCACTGGAAGGTTCATTGGTCCCAGGTACAGAGAATCGACAAAGATGCTTCCCCAAAACCCCACAGTGCTCCAACAGTTTGATTTTTAGGCATGTCCTTGGGCTGTGGTGTTGCCTCAGTAACCCTCAGCAAGTTTTGCCATTAATATTTTCCAGGTGTCCCTTGAACCATGTAAACTTTTTAAACTTTTTTTTTCTTCACCTCGTTATGGGTGAGAGGCAAAACTGTCTGCCACTGACCTGTGGATGGAGCCATTATACCATTACCTGTGGCCAAACATACCTCCCTGGGAAACTCCTCAGAGTTTCTGTGGGTCTCACAAATTAAAAAAAGCGCCAATACAGTGATCCCTCACTACTTCACGCTTCATGATTCGCGGCTTCGATACATTGCAGTTCCCCCTCCCACTGCACCAGGGGAAGTTGAGAACCTTCCTAGATTGGAAAGGAAAAAAACCCCTCCTCATCTACTTTACTATACCTTTTGAATCAAAGGGGCTTTAGGTAAAAAAAAATGCAGAAAAATGAAGCAACAATTTTTTACATATACATATCTATATAGAAAAAAAAAAAAACAAACAATAATACAATGGTAACAAGGAGAAAAGAAAAACAAACAAAAAAAAAGCCAAAAAGAACACTCAATTACTGCCCACCCTTCAGGAGCCAAATGGCCCATCAAGAAAGAACCATTATTTCTCTAGGGAAAAGCCAAAACCCCCACCCAAGAACTCTTGTTGAGGAATTCTGCCTTGGGTTTAGTTGGTTTAACATCTACCTTCCTTAGAGTTTGAGAACAGGCATGGTGGTTATTGAAAAATCTAACCTATGTTTACCCTATTTACTGATACTTCACGGATTTCACTTATCACGGCGT
Organism: Pitta sordida; assembly: GCA_013390025.1. NCBI lineage: Eukaryota > Metazoa > Chordata > Aves > Passeriformes > Pittidae > Pitta > Pitta sordida. Next base: position 161,916 of record WEKX01006592.1, read on the forward strand.
GTTTCCAGACCCGACCCCGCAGTATTCGAGGGTTTACTGTAATTACCAATTCCTCTATGCCATTCCCATTAGGCAAAATTATCTCCAGATTTTAGCACAGCGAGGATGCCTTTTTATTTTTCCTTTTTTTTTTCTTTAAACACTAAAATCCACATGGACAAGTGATCTCCAGCTCGTGGGACACCTGCAGTAGCTGTCGCTGTGCTGCAGGGGGGAACCTTTGGCTGCTGATGTACTCACGGCTGCTGCAAGTTGGAACAGGCACCGCAAGTCAACTTTGGCCAGAATGCTGGTGGGAAGAGCCCTAATGATTTGTACCGTGGTCCCAATTTAATTACAAGCTTCTGGTTTTTCTAGTTTTAAATGGTTTATCAAGAAGAACCCGAACCCTAAAGTTAAAAATAATTTAAAGTAATACAGAAAGAATCTGACATGTGGGATCATGCAGCCAAAATTGTTGGTTTGCTTCTCTCAGAGCATGTGATTTTTGTGCCTGACCAATGTCACTGGAGATACTCAAATGGAAAACCTGAATCCATCTCATGGACACGGAATCAGGCTGCTGCTGCAGAAGGGGTAGTCCAGGAGAATATCTATTTTCTAGCCCCTAATGAAGTGCAGTAAACTGAGGGAACCCAGAAAGTTTATGTAACAGAGTGACACACTCCTCACACCAGCAACCAGGTAGGTGTCCCAGTTCACAGAGCACTCGGCACACCCTGAGCTCTGAAGTGAACCTCAGCAGCTCCGATGGGAATTAAGCTCAGTGTTGAGCCAGCCCCAGGCTGCTGCTCTGGGCGCCCATCAGAGGCCACACGTCCCTCAGGTCCAGCCTGAGGCCACCCACCTCCCGGGATGAGGAGCTAAGGCAGGACAGTGAGACAGACACCAAGCATCGATTCATTGATGGAGATCTTGGGGGAAACTGCTGAGCCGAGAAAAACAAATTGACAGCAACTCCATCCTCAGCAGACAAATGCACTTCAGTTTTGGCTCAGATTTATAAGGTGCCTGACCCAACTTGTGCTGAGCAGCAAGCACGAGCCAGCCTCTGGTTTAATGGTGGTGGGCAGGAAGGAACACTGTGCCTGTGAGCCTGTGGGCAGAGCAGGAGAGGAGGCACTTGAGCTCTGGCTCAGCCCCAAAGCTCTCTCTGGCTCATGCTGGCAGCCTCTGCCCCTCGTGATACAGCTTTTAGGTAAATAATTGTTTGGGTCTTTTTTTTTTTTTTTTAATGAGACAAGAATAAATCTCTCCACTAAAATGTCCAATAGGCTGTTTAAAAATTGATTTAAACACATCCCACTTGTTTTTTGACTACTTATCCCTATCTCTAGGATTTTTTTTTGTGAAACAGTTTTCCACTTTAAGTCCTACAAACATTTTCTTTGAGGAAGGCGCTGGCTGATCATTTGCATGAGTGTTGATCCTGGGGACTGTTCCCAGCAAAGCTGAGTAGTGCTCCAGGAGACCTGGCAATAACTCACCTCCAAGCTGTGCATGCCCTCAGTCACATCAGATTTTCAAGAGCTATGTCAGTGTGGAACCTCGTGCCAAGCACACGAGGCCCTGCTGGTGTCAGCAGGAGGAAGGTGTGAGCCCACACCTCCGGGCAGGTCATACAAGTGGAAACACAGGTTACAAAAGCACAGAAGTCAGGCAGCAGTTAAACATGAGTGAGCAGATTCATCCTTTTTTCAAGGATTGAGGGGAATTGTTTGCCTTTAGGATACAGTAACAACCATGCTTCATATCTCCCTTGCTCTGCCAACACAAGTGTCCTCAGAGGAACCCAGGAAGACCTCTGCATATGGGGAAGAAGGAGAGGTCTCAAGACAGCATGTGCTCATCAGTGGAAAGGCAGTGAGACAAACCCAGGCCTGACTGCAAAAGACAGGGGAAAAAATCAAGGGCTTGAAAAAAAATAAAAAAGTTCAGAACAAAGGCACCTCAACTACAGAACTTAAAATGGAAGTAAACTTGAAGATTGAAAGCCTGGCCTCCTCCAGAAGCACATTTTTTTGTTCCCTGTACAACAAGCAGAGGGTGTTTTCAGTTTGTCAGTGGCTGAGCTGCTGCACAATAAAACTCACTGATGAATGAGCTATTTTAAAAGCAGTGGAGTTTTGTCCTCTTGGTGGCTCAGCTTCTCCTGTGTCTTTAAAATACTTGTTTATAAGTGGGAAATGACTAAGCAGCCTGCGCAGAAATGAAGGCAGTTGAGGCTCCAGCTTTGGGAAGTTGCCCATGGCGTCAGACAGACGGGACTGGGGAAGCCCCGTGACAGCAGGGGCTCTAGGCACCAGAGTGGATGCAGCTCCATCCTCACCACTGCAGGTGACCCAAGGAGTTCAGCTTCTGACATCTGCTTCAGCCCGCTGGAGCCCTGAGAGCAAACCTGAATGTCATGTCCCACTGCTCGGACCTCACCTCACCTCTCCCCACACCACCACCCACACACTCCTGCTAAAAAAATCCCTCCCTCAGGCATGCTTAGTCTCAGAGCACAAACCAAGCATCAGAGAACCAGTCCCTTTTATCCCAGACAATAAAAAGCTGGAAATGGCAGCACCAAGAAGGCTTGCCTTGCCTTTACATCTCCACAGGCTGTCAATCTGAAAACTAAAGTTGGTGCTAACACAGCAGCTGGTTTTGTCTTGTTTCCAGGGACCACTGCAGCGGGCTACCAACTGCAGTGGCTTGTGGTGTCATCCCACATTCCTTCCACAAAGCCCGAGGAAGTATCCAGCTTAGCCCAAACACTTGCCATGGCAGAGCCCCTGCAGCATGCCAGAGACTGGAAACCTGTAAGGTCAGCTTCGTTGTAGGACAAACTACAAGCCACATAGCACAATTTTGTCTTGCTCACCAAGAACAGCCCAGACCAGACACTGGGAACAACAGATCAGCACCCTCTAGAAAACCATGGATTCCAGCAGTAACTTAAGAAAAGCTGCTTTGATTCTATACAAGCAAAGACCTTGAACCCTTATCAGGCACTTATCACCACGACAACCAAGAAAAGTGCTTGAACCTTGGCCAATATGTTTTTCTTTCTGCTTCACAGAACACATGAATTGCAAGAGAAGGCTGTCTCCAGGAGCACTTGTGCCTCAGAGACAGCAACAAGATTTCCAAGGTAAACTGATACGAAATCTTACATTTCCTATGGGCCTAACCCAAACACAAGTTTAAGAGATCTCAAGTGCTGATATCATTTAAAAAACCCAACCTAATGGCATCACCCCTCCCAGCCACAGGCATTAATCCAAGGCTTACATTCTTTATCACACTGATATATTAGTCCCAACATACTTCCCTTAGTAGTTCAAGCTGAAACACCTGGCTGTAAACTGGGAAACAGACACTTCTTATTTTGCCATCCCTGATTTGGGGGCAGGAGAGTGGGACTAAAGGCTGGCAGCAACGCAGTAGAGATGTGAAGAGGAGAACCTGAGTATTTTGTCTGTCTCCTGCAAAGCCTCTTATCGTGAGGGAAATTCCCACCCACCTTGCTGGGCATTTCAGGAGAGGCCATACCCAGCTCTGAGTGAGCTGCCAAACAGCAGCACTGCCAAGAGCCACCAAACAACCCTTGTCTGTGAAGGGACCACGTTGGCAAGGGCAGGCTGTGCAGATGGGCTGGGAACTATCATGGGCACAAAAAGTCTGAAGGAGCCCAAGACCTTGTCCAAGGGTGCTTCACACCTTTCTGCAATAAAAAACCTCCAACACACACTGTTCATGTCAATGGTGGCTACTTCACTGTGGGCAGCTCTGCTGGTGAGATGGAAGGTGATGGTGAGCCCAGTGAGCCTGTCCTGGTCCTGGTACCCAAGCAGGGCTACAGGAGAGGTCCAGAGAACAGAGCCAAAGGGGAGGAGATCACTGGGGCCCCTGCATGGCTCAGGTTGGGGCAGGCAGAAAGCCAATGTTTGTGCCATGCTCACAGCTGGGCTCGGGTGTTCTCAGCCTCACTATTTACACATGGCTTGTTTTTGTCCTGTATCTCATTTCCCCACTACTTTACATCATCCTTTTAGATCTTTTTTATTTCAGTTTTCTGAGCTGGAGGCATCACAAAACACTGGCAACACCTTGGGAACATCAGTCCTCCCACTTTCCTAAATTGCATGTGGAGCAGCAGAGGGAAATCCTGGCAAGGGGAGCAGCAACCTAATGCCCCAGCCACTTAATAAACCATGAGGAGACATAGTAATGGACAAATCTGACCAGGCAGTTAGAATAATTTCCAAGCCAAAAAAAAAAAAAAAAAAGCTTCCAAATGGAGAGTTGCATAAAATTATGCTAGTGCTGAATTCAGCAGGAAGAAGGCATTGCTACCCTGATTATAAACACCTTTATACACACAAAATTATCTATCACATCTACATAGGATAGAGCTACTGATTTAGAAAAAGCAAAAGCAAATGGAAAAGCCCTGCTGTGAACTCACTATGGTTTAACCTCCTGATTGTACTTGGATTTGAAAATTTAATTAGAAAATAATTACAGAGAAACCGGAAATATTGCAGAGGCCTCATCACCAGACCCAGGAGGTTTTCTTGGCAGCAGAGCAGCAGCACTAGAAAACTTCTGGCTACTTTTTTACAAAGCAAGGGGGAAAGACAGGCTCTTTCTAAACACTACTTTGCAGCAAAAAGGCTTTTGATTGACAATCCTACCTTTTTCTTCAGAAAAACAAGACAGGTTTCCTGTTGGGATGTAGGCCACAGAGCCGTGGAGGCTGCAGTCACCTTTAGAGTTAACTACTGTACCGCAGCCACTTCCCACCAAAAGAAGCTCATGACAGAGCTGCCCTCTTTCTTCATCCCTGTTTGTTATTTCAACAGACCCAGCAGCAGCCAAGAGCAGAGAGAATGAACAAATGGGAATAAAAATAAGTCCTCTAAGACATGCAAAGCATTAGCCAATTCTTTTTTTAATCTTTCTGCTTGGCCTTGTATCTATTGTGTTTTATGCTTCAAATGGTGGGGGGGTTTATTACAGCCAAGCCAGATCAAATAGAGCCTTTGGGTGAGCATTATACTGTATGTACCAGCTTCTAAACAAAAGTGGGGTGGCTGCTTTGCTTTGTCTCACACAGGAGTCTGTCCTGCAATGAGCTACAAGGTCAGAACAGTTTCACGCTGAACCGCAGTGTCTGAACAGCCACACACCACCGAGATTAAATATACACTAGTCACAGGTGAACTCAAATCATTTAGACCCAGTGGGTGAATATATAATTTTTGAACCATGGAGCCCTGCTCACATCCCAGCTATAAGTGTCTTGGGGGGGAAGGGGAGGGAGGCAACCCAAACATCTACACAGTGAAGCTGTTGCAGCACAAAGATATCGCTCTGCTTTGCTCCAGAGAGGCTCCATCCCCCAAACCTCATCTAGAGAAGGAGATCTACACAGCCCTGATGAGTACAGCCTGCTCCAGAAACCAGGAGCACGTGAACGTGCAGCTCACACTGTACCTACGCATCCCTTGGCTTTATGCTGAGACATTTCAGCATCGCAAGCAGCATCCCTTGGAATCAGGGTGCTGCTGCATCAGCAGTCCTGGGGGCCTAGAGCCTGAAGAGCCACAGGTTTCGTTTAGGCCAGTCATAGCACATTATGAATAGAGGATCCTGCTTGTTTTGGAACCGGCACATAGTGAGCTGCAGGTTCTGTTTCTACATATAGCCTGGGAGCTGGTAGGGACAGGCTCATGTCAGCTGGCCTGAGAAGTGCTGAAGTTAAAATGACACCAGCAGAGAGCCAGGAAGTGCCCCAGCCTGGCCAGAAACAGGAGTGGGCAAGCCTGGGCGCTGATCACCAGTGGGGTCAGGCTCTGCTTTAGGAAAGCCTTTATCCTACTGATTTGTGGGAAAACTGAGCTTTCATCCTGTACCTCCCTCAGGTCTTTTAAGTCAGCGAAGTTTATTAATCACAGGTACACTTTTAGAGACAAACAGATGATTTTGTCATGATTTGAAGCCATCTTCATGATATACGATACAAAAAGCAGGCAACTCATTGGTTCTTAGGGAGCCAGAGGGCAACAAATTCACACTAAATTCAGTCTGCACCTGCTCAGAGCAATTCCCACTAGGGAAGGCATCACATTCTCCAACTGTAAAACACTGCATCATTTTTCTAACCTTTGAATATTATTGATTTTTTTTTCAGGTGGAGAGAGAAAAGTAAGTGTGATAGTGATGTCAGTAGGCGCAGTACATGGCACAATTGCTCTTTCCAAAATCTGAAGGCCAACTGAAGCACGGCTGGATATTGCATGATAAGAAACAAGCTATGCTGTGCATATTTGGGGCAATGGAGGCAAGGCTTTGACCCCTTTAGCCCTTGGGGTTTGCTCTGCCAAGGCCAGGTTGCTATATCATTATGATAAGGGTAATCCTGTTAGGCAAACACATCAAACAAATAGTCATTCCCGATTGCAGGCCTTGTCTAGGCAAATCTAACCCTGGGTTAAAAATGTGCTGAGGGCGCAGTCCTGTGACATACCACAGCAGGGGCTGAGAGAGGGATACCTGGGGGCTTCTGTGCCTCAGGACCCCAGTGCAGGCACTCTCTGAAGCTCAAGCTAATTCCTAGAATTAGCTCCAAAAATTGCAACAGAATAAGTTCCCTCTCTTTCTCATTCACTTCTTGTGTACAAGAGGGCAGATGACTCTTATGTCAGGCTGTTTTGCTTCTATATTTATGTCATGCCTCAGGCTCACAATGTTCAGCTCAGATGCAATCCAGTCTGGTTGTATTAATACATCTGGGAAAATATTTTTAACAACCAACATCAAGCTGAAGGCCAATATCCTCCAAGGGCGCCAGGAGCTCTCTGACCCCACTCAACTGCTTGCTTATGAAACAGAAAGGCTCCCCAAAAGGTACTTCTGAGACTTCTAAGGGACAAATACACTTTTCAGCTTCCCCCTGTAACACAACAGATGAAATTTAAGCTCTTCTCCAGCTCTAGGAGCTTCCCTAAGTTACCAAAAGGATGGACATGGCCCTTTTATTACAGGTGTCAAAATCAAGGCTTTTCTCTATCAAGGAACCAGAACAAAAAATAAGTTTCAAAGCTTTAGAAATTGGGTTATCCCACTAGTGGACACTGACAACCTCAACAAACCCATCCAACTGAGCCATTTATTCAGCCTCCCATCAACTGTGGCTGAGGTTTGATTGTGGTCAACCCTCACGTTACATACTTCCTCCAGAGCCAGTAGAGACATTTCCTTTCCAAAACAATGTGTATCAAAGCATCACTTGGACTCCCCAGAATTACAAATGGGTAAGGTTGGAAGGGATCAGTGGGGGTCATCTAGTTCAACCTCCCTGCTCAAGCAGAGTCTCCTGGAACACATTACTCAAGGTTGTGTCCAGACAGCTTTTTAGTATCCCCAGGGAAGGAGACTCCTCACCTCTCTGGGCAGACTGCTCCAGTGCTCAATCACCATGTATCATTTAAGATGCAGATCTTTGGAATTCACTCAGCAGCAGCCAGGAAACAAGAGTAACAAGAGAAGACTTGCTCACTTTGTTGTTTCCAAAGCAGATTTTTCTTTCATGCCATGGGTCAGGATGGAGCTGACCCTATAATGCAGCAAAGAAAGCAAAACAGCTGAGGTTATGGGCTGCTTAGGCTCAGTTTGAAATAGTGATTCATACAAAGTCAGGCAAGTAGAGAGTGACTGTAATACAAATGAAGACTGAGGAGGAAGAAGAGATGGCTGCTGTGCAAGACAGCACCATGGTGAGTGGTGAGGACAGGGCGAGGTTTAATGCCACAACTCCTCCCCTGGATGGAGTGATGTTGTCTGATGGTTCCAGCAAAGCAACCAGGAGCAATGCTCCAACCCGGAACACTGCTGACACTCTGCAGCTTCTTTAGGGGTCTTGTTTCTCAAATGAAAATATTTTTGCACTTCCCAGGAAAATTTCTGCATCTTTTCCAAAGGCATTTGAGATTCCAAAATTAAAAGACAGAGTGATTTGTAAAAGCCACTTGACAATATGCAAGATGGGCAAACAGGCACATGAAAGACATGCTGGGTGTTACAGACCCGGGAGTGTAGAGGGAGTGCTCTCCTCTGCAGCAGACATCCATGGTAAACAGCCCTCACTCCCTTTCTGGGAGGGAAAGGACAGCCCCAGGCAGCCTTCCTTGGCCGCCTTCCCATCCCTGGTGCTGCAGGCATTTAAGGGTCCTGCTGCCTGCTTCCCAGCTGGATGCTCTAGAGATGACAGAAGCAAAGGGTGAACTCTTCAGGTGAGCAACCAGCAGCAGAAAAGGAAATGGAAAGGTTTCTGGAGAAAATATTTGTGTAAGGCTTCCTCCAGGTGTCAGCAACAGCTATTATTCATTACAGCTGAACAGAGTGCCTGGGGCTGCCATCTGACTCCTCACATGGCATGTCCTCACCAAAGAACAAATCCTGTCCAGTGACTGCCAGCAGCTCTGCCACCATGTCCCCCCACAGGATGCCCAGCCTCTGTCCGCCGACTAACACAGCAGAGCAGAGGGTTTCCCACACACAGCCAGGATCTCCAGTACCAAAACGATAATGCATATTATGACCTAAAGAACTCACCAGCTAAAACAGGACAGTCAAACCAGCATTACTGCACCCCTTCTGCAGACAGGATGCTGGTGGCACAGAGAGACTGAATAGGAGATCAGTGATGTACCTGCAGTGAGAGGGAGACACACAGTGTGTATATTCCAGCCCAGTGTCCTTGCTGCAACTGACTCTCCTCATTCTCTACTTCTCCCTGAAGATGTTTAATTTTAACTAAACAGGACATTAGGCATTTCTATTTGACTTGTTGACAAAGACCTAAAGGATTAAAGCAAGGTATCAGCTGTGCTGTTCCAGCCAACTACAGGTCTGAGCTGTTGTCCCAGCGTTCCTGAACTTTGGTCCTGAGTCTGCCTTCTTCGAGGGGACACTGGTAAATGTTCAGTCAAACCCATGCAGAGAATCCTTGCAAGGATCTTTATGGAGTAAACCCCATATCCTTCATCTGTGTTCAAGGATGAGGGCTGTACTCTTTGCCCATCTTTCATCCTAAGCTCAAACCAAACATTAAACCATAACCATGTTCAGTGTGCTCCCTGATACTTATTTTCATTTTGCTTTTCATTACAACCGCAATACGTAATGTCCATTAAGTCAATATGATCCTGCCCTCAATTTAATGAAAGCCTTGGGAAGCAAATGACGTCTGCATCAAGAAATGGCAGAGCTTTTCCCTTTGTCCCATTACGTGGTTGGGGTTTCCGTAGCATTAAGAGGGTTTTAGTTGGTCACTGGCTGGAGAAACCAAAGGATCAAGGTCCTGCAGGAGGGTGAAGACAAAAATAGCTCTGAGAGGACACGTCACATTACTCGGATGTGGTTGCTCCGACAGAGTAATCTTTGTCATGTGCCAAGGAACCTGTGATAAGCCCTCTCATAGTCAGATCAGTAATAAGATCAGTTACTTAATTCAAAGTGATTAAAATCAGGCTGGACTTCAAACAAACAAGTCATGTCCATGGGCCTGTGCAAAGAAATACATACCACAAAACTAAAACCTTTCTGGGCTGTCCTGTTTCATCAATAGTGCTGGGGACCCTAAAACAATTATAGGGGAAAATGTAATTCAGTGCAGTCCACAAACAGGCTGCCTTTCCTACAGGCAGACTCCCACTTCAAATGAATGTAACAAATACATTTTGTAAATAGGGGAAAGCCTCTGGGTTACTCAACTATGAGGCCACAAGAACTCAGAACATTCTGGCCTATTTCTGAGCCAGTGCTGGGGTCCAAAGCACCCTATGGTAGTAATTCTTCTCCACACCTCCACTCCTCCCAAGTGCTTACTTGGCCTGCAGAAAAACATCACACTTCCATAGCAAAGGCATCCATTTCCTACACAAATTTGCTTTGCAACCATGCCTTTGGGCTCCAAAACCACTTGGCTTGCCCAGGCATGTGTGGGCAACGAGTAGAAAGAGCTGAGCAACCTGGCTTGACACTACGCCAGATATCCAAATCAACAACAATGTCCTGGCAATGGTTAGGAAAGGATTTTTGAATCCTGATTGAGCAGGGCCATCTCCCAGAGCAGGTGGCACACAGAGATGTCGTGGGTACCACTATCATCAGTGGTGGGTGGCAAGGCACAGGCGGGTGAGGCTGTGGAAGACGCAAAGGAAGGGCTGTAGAATTATTTATTTTTAAACCATTTCTTTGGTCCTGCACTTTGGTACAAATTATCCCGTGCCTGCAATGGTAGGATGTGACTGACAGTGCCCTGGTGACAGCAGGGAGGGGTGAAGCAGCTGCCTTTAATGAGTTTCACCTGGAATCGGAAACCAGTGGTGAAAGAGGATTTTCCGTGCCCTGGCTGACATCCAAGACGCCAGGAGCTGCGGGGGATCCACGGGGATCCTCAGATGATGAATCGTGCTGACAAACACTGGACGTAATTCTCTCCAGCAAAGCAGCTCAGCACATTATCCTTCTTTTATTCTCTTCTCTCAGATGTAGTCACCAAGAGTTTTTAAGTGTGACAGTGGCGTGCAGCATCCTGCCTGGATCACCCACCTGCCTGCATGCCCTCATATAGACCCCTGGGGCTTGGTATGAGCATCGTGTGGCAGGGAAGAAGTTACAAAGCAAACCAAGCACAGTTTAAGCATTGTTTCCATGTCTGAATGGTGATTCAGAAGAGGCACGACAAAGGGGACGGCTGTTCCTCGTCAGCTTCATGCTCATCGAGGTCAAGGGGAGGGCTGGGAGTGTGCTGTGGGCTCCCTCCCTGCCACCCGAGCAGCTTCACAGAGAGGGCTGCAGGGAACTGGGGCATTTCAGCCCACACCTGGCAATGCCCCACAGTGTACGTGAGCACAGGTCATGCTGGGACGTATGGAAAGTGTCTCCCATTCCAGCAGCAAACAGCAGCAGCTGCATATTGGTGAGGGGAAGGCTGAGGAACCCCAAGGACAAGAGAAACCAGAGCTGTCAGCCACGAACCCATCAGTGACCAGCATTGCCCACCTGCAGGTCAGGAAGTCGGAGTCTGATTTTCCTGACTGAGAGGACAATGACTCCAAGAGGGGCAGACACTGGGGTCAAATACACAGGGAGAAAGAGGGAAATGTTCTGAACATGCTTGGGGGAGATAAGGATGGAGCAGATCCCAGGATTTGCTATCAGCAGGAGGCCTTTTGAGAGAGCAGTTCCCAGTAATGCCAGCACTTGCTTTCCCACTGTGTGGCTGTTACCTGTACACTCACATTTTAGGGCCAAGGGCAGGGGTCCCAGGGGAGTCCCTTGGAGCAGGACTGTGCCCAGTGCCAGGCTCACCCCATGCCACGACCATCTCCTCACTCCCCTGTAGCCAAAACCTGGGTGCCTGTCGGCGGGAAGGGCTTCAAGCAAATGTCACTCTCCGGGAGACATGCGAGAGCCCCAAGTTCAGCAACAAGCACATGTGCACACATGTGCTCCGGCTGAAGGGCAGTGCCAGGCTCCAGCCGGAGCCACCCACGGGGCAGGGCACGGCACAAGCCGAGAACTGGCATGGGCCAGGCTGTGCCCTGCCAGGGCGGCTGGGGGCTGTGACACCGCCTGTCCTGGCACCCGTGTGCCCGGGCACTGCACCTGGCTGTCCCACAGCCCCCGTGCAAAGGTCCCGCGGTGGCCCAGACGCCGTGTGACCTTGACTCCTGTGCCCAGTTCCTGGTGTGCCCCGGCCACAGACTCCAGACCCCGTGTGTCCAAGACTCTCTGCTCTCGGCATCCCTTACTCCCAGAACCCCCTATCCCCAGGACACCACGGACCCGGACTCCGGACCCATGGGACCTCAGGACCCCACACCCCCGAGCCCCTCAGTGCCCAGGTCCCCTCCCCCCGGGCCCCCGCCCCGCGGCGTTCCCGCCCCGCCCCCGCGGGACTCCAAGTTTCTTGGAACTTCGCCTCCCGTGACGCACGCGCCGGGGCCGGGCCCCGTCCTCCCGGCGCAGCCAATGGGCGCCCGGGGCGCCGGGGCGGCGGCCAATCAGCGGCGGCCGGACA
>WEKX01006592.1:174137-229046 GCA_013390025.1 Pitta sordida
TCCGGGCCGATGGTGGGAGGCAGCCCCCGGCGGAGCCCGGCCGCCCGCCATGCCCTGGAGCGTCCGGTGGGTCGGCGGCTGCGGCGCCCAGTCCCAGAAGCAGTGCAAGAAATCCTCCTTCGCCTTCTACCAGGCGGTGAGGGACCTGCTGCCCGTCTGGTTCCTGGAGGACATGCGGACCATGGAGGCCTTCCACTGGGAGGACGGGGGCAAGGTGAGCGTGTACTCGCCCTCGGAGGCGCTGCTGTACGCGCTGGTGCACGACCACCAGCCCTACGCCCGGCACCTGCTGACTAAGTTCCCGCAGAGCGCCCTGGCCGTGCCCAGCCAGAGCTTCAGCTGCTGCCAGTCAGCCCCGCACCTGGCCATGGCCGTCCGGTACAACCGGGTCCGGGTGCTCTTCCGAATCCTCAAGGCCATCCAAGCCTTCCCGCCCGACGACAGGGCCGGGCACCTGGACCGCCGGGGCTGCAGCCGCGTGGAGGGCGGCAAGACAGCCCTGCACATGGCCTGCGAACTGGTGCGGCCCGAGTGCCTGCTGCTGCTGCTGGGGCACGGCGCCTCGCCCTGCCTGCGGGACAGTGCCGGGAACACCCCCCTCGACACCCTGCTGCAGCAGATCTCCCACACGCCGGCAGCTAACATGCGTGCCAAGCTCCTCTGCCTCGACTGCCTCTTCTTCTTCGTGCCTCAGGACCTCCAGTTTGCAATGAGACAGCAACTGTTGGACAACCGGCAGCAGTGGCAGGACATGCTGGGGGAGAACAGGTTTCAGTGCCTGGTGGGCTTAGCTCCCCCATCACTGTTTGTCGGAGCCATGCGTGTCTTGATCAGGACCATTTCACCTGAGCATTTCCCAGAGGCTCTGGACAATCTGCCTCTGCCTCATTTTCTAAAGCCTTTGGACTTGAAACTGGAGAGCTAGAGGGGTGGTATGAGAGCCTCTCGCTCACCTGACAGAAATAGACTTGTGCTAAAAATATATCAGTATACAAAGCTGCTAATGCAGTGGCCAAGTATCTGTTTTAATGAGAACTGTATTTTTAAAAGAATTATATCTGGCACTTTACAATTTATTTTATTTAAAGATCCTTGTGATGAGGTGAGGGCCGTGCTGCATTTTATAATGATGTTCTATGGCATGTACAAATGAGGGTATGGGGAAGAACATCTTTGTAAATACGTACATCTGAATAAACCAGTGGCAGATGTGATCAAAATACAAATCAAGCAACTGAAAACCCTGGAGTGGCATGTGCCTTGGAAAAGCGTGTGCAGGGTGGGGGAGTATCTTTTTGTTAGGATTTCCCTGTTACATAAGCCTCGCCATCCTGGAACAGGATGACTCCTTTTTCACAGCTCTCCTAATACGTACATCTTGGCAGAGATGTGGGGTTTTTTTAAAGGCACAGATGAAAACTCGTACACAAGGCCAAAGAGAAGCCAGATACTGTTACAACTGCCCTCAAGCCTGCCAGGGATGTGCATCTGAACAAAATATGTTTTAAAATATGCATAAATAACAGTTGGCTTCCTTCTAAAGTTCTCTCTCTTCCTCTTGGAAGATCAAGGTGCTGCTTGTCAGGCAGTGGAGAGCTGGAGTGTGCACATGGCTCTGGCCAAAAATGTTCCTGCCCTGGGCAGGTTTGGACCCTGCAGCCCCTCTGTGTGATGGCTGCAGGGTCAGGAGGGTAACACAGAGCAGGAAGGCCGCCCTGCTTGTGCTTGCTCCCTACACAGAGGAATTTAAGTAGGTATGGCAATGGCTCAGGACCCTAGAGCACAGCTTTTTAGATAGATCATGAATTCTGGTCCCACCACTGCTGCTCCCCAGCAGGATGTGATGGCTTAGCTTCAGCTGTGAGCACTGTGGCAGCCTTGATGTCCATTCTGAGTACCAGAGGAGTAGCTTAGATATCCAACCTTCCCTCAACTATCCCGTCTGAGATGCTCCAAGGTACAAAAAAAAATCCTCACAGCTGCTCCAGATCAAATGTCCTGCTTCCAGCACTTCTGTTTTGACTGAGCAAAGGGTACAGCTTCCATTCTTTGCTCTACAGTATTCCAGGCAGTCGCTGTACCACTGGCACTGCCTCTGCGTGCTCTGCAGGGAGCTGTGCCGGCTCCACCAGCACTGCAATGATAGTGATCTCCCAGGGCACAGCACTGGAGCTTTGGCTCTGTTCTTGGAATCTGTCATTGAAACTGTAGGGTTTTGTTACAGTGCCTACATTCCTAGCCAGGGAGTTATTTGCCACTTGAGGTATTTCAGTTCACCTGTTCCCTCTGGGGTCATCAAGGAACTGATGCGCTCAAAGAGAAGAGGCTATGTTCAAGGCATTCATTAATTTTGGTTAAGAAAAAGAACAAAAACCACAGAATGAGGCTCTATAAGCTGTTCATGCTTCAGCAAAACAGAATGGTATTTCATCTAAAATAATCTCTGTGCTGCAGCACAATAAAAGATAAACCATACTTCTGAAATTTGAGAAGAAACTGAAATAAGATTGCTATTCTTAGACTGATGGCACTGAAAATGTTTCCTAGAAGAGCAAATGTTCATTTTTCCCAAGAAACCAGGCTGATACATGCTCAAACTATGTAATTACCATCGGAAATTTAGATCCCGTGGTGGAAAGCATGGAACAACTCTAACTGTTCTCTTCAGCTACCTTGTTGATTATAAAAATACAGAAATCCAAAGAACTAATCCTCACTTAGCCACTTAAAAAAATTAAATATCTATGTTACTAAATTGTTTATTTGAGTACATTTTCCCCATTGGTCCTATGATAATGGTGTGGAAGCATCTTTCAAAAGAGAGAAGTAGTAAAGCAGTCAGTTCTATCTTGCACATGGCAAAGTGTTGTGAGCTGGAGGAAGAAACAGAGCTGAGGGTGGGAGGAAATGTTTATCAGTTTTGCTGACAAAGACATAATGAGATTCACCAGTGGGGAGTTGGTTAGTTGAACTGAGCGCTGGAAGACACTCCTGCTCCCAAGCTGTGAGGGTGATTACACGTTAGAACACCATGACAAGCGGGGCAGGACATCCTACATCTCAAAATGAGCCCTTTAACAAAACATGAATTCAAGGCAAAGGCTGCCCTGTGATTCCCTGCAGCCCATCCACCAGCTCTTGGGTAATTCCATGTCAACACACAAAACTAATCCCCTCAACATGTTTGATGGGTCCAAAGCCAGCTACCTGCTGAGCCCTTCCTGTTATTCTGGGAGAGAAGGCAGTGCCAAGCCCACGCTGGGATTCGCTCTCCTGGAGGTCACTGATGAACCTCGCTGCGTGCGGCTTGTTGATGCCTGCAATGCTTAATCTGGAGAGGCTGAGAGGAACTGTGGGCAAACTACACTGGTGACTACACAGATCACTCACCCAACTGGATCCAGGCTTGTTTTTCAGACAGAGTTGCGGCTTGGAAAAAGGCTGGGGCTACTTGGCTTTGGAAAGAGAAGTCACAAATAAGTCCTTTGTTTATAGAGCAAGCAATAGCAGCAATCAGCTTTCCTCACACCCACCTGCCAGCATGTCTCTGTCCTCTGCCACCTTTGGAGCACAGGGGAGTGCAAGCTCCACAGCCTGTTCAGTTTTCCATCTCTTGGAGAAGGCTACCAGCAAAAGTGCCAATTGGTGCCAGCTGCACCACCACTGACAAGCTTAATAAAGCAAACATGGACACTGATCATGTCACTGCAAAAGAGGACTGTGGTGCTAGAGCCAGGGAGCTGGCCATAAAGGTGTGGGAAAGAAGATTCACTGAGTCCTAACACCATGAGAGCACAGGGGTAAGGAGAAAGCTGCTTTCTTACCTGCACAGATTGATCTAGTCACACAAGGTAAATTACTCATCTGTAGGAAAAGCCTTCAAAAATGTGTAAGACAGTATATTGAACCAACATCCTTGAAAAGCTTAGTTACAGCCAGTCCTCTAAAAAACTGTTTTCTGCCATGAAATAGCGATGAAATCTAATAAATACTTCCCCTGGTTTGCTCAGCACTTTAAAACCAAAATATTCATATATGACCCACCATTTAGTACAAAGTGGGTTTATTTGCTGTGATATGTAAAAAAGGCCTGAAATGTTTTCATTCAGAAAGCAGGGAGAGGGAGGAAGTACTGAGTTACTTTTAATTTTGACTCTGCAACTGACTCCTCTCTGCAGCTCCCGAAGTTTAGCCTGTCTAGAGTCTGATGAAGAAAATTAAGTGTATTGTAATTTTGAGTAACAAAAGATGGATTTGTGATTTTTAATAGTTTTCTTTTACCCCAAATATTACGTAGTTAGAGAATTCAAACTAACGTAAACAAAAACCTAGGTGGTTTAAATAGTCTAAAAAATCCCTTATTATAACATTGGTCTCTTATGTACTGTCCTGCCATACAAGCTGTATCCTTGATCTTGCCGTGGTCACAGCCTGGTATGAGCACTGCCAGAGGTGGGCAGTGCTTAATTTTGGTAGAAGATGCCGATATTAAGCACACCTGAAAATCACTTGCTTCATGAACACACCCAGATATCGATCAAGCCTAACATCAGCTTCACACTCAGGACCACACAAAGAAGATCTGCTGCAAACAGGTGAAGGTTTTGTACAGCTTCAGAGAGAGAGAAACAGGGCTAGTATTAATGAACAGGGTCCTCCTTGCAGACAAGTCTGCAAACCAAGGCAAGCATTCAGTAAAAGAGAAAAAGAAGGGGAAACCAAGAACAAGGCCTGCCAGGAGAGGAGGTGTTTGCTATAGGTAAGGCTGCAATTACAGGCTGCTTTGGAAACAAAGTTCAAAATAGTAAGGACAAAAGTCTGGCAGAGAGGCATGGAAAGACAGATAGTAGAAATGGGCCAGGGTGCCAGGTTTGTTTCCTAATTCCTGTTTGTCCTGTGTCTGGTGTTCAAGCCATATGGAGTTTTGACTTGCAATATAAGAAATCTATTGACAGCAGCAGATCATTGTGCATTGCATCATCCTGTCTAGCCAAACAAGGCACCTGTGCCATGTAGTCAGTGCTTAAAGAGCACTGTAAATCCTTGCAAACCAACTTTCACAACACCTAAGTTAGCAGCAGTACATACTTCCATCACTGCTTGGTGTCAGCATCTGTCTAAGGCTACCCAGCTTGGCTTCAGTGGTCTCTCCTCCTCCACCTACAATGTATGAAAGGAAGCTCTGCTTACGACTTGCTTAAACCACATGAAACTGTTCTCTATGATCATGCACAAGAATCACATCTATGGTGCTGTAGGGCTGCTGCTTGCACTGATTCACTCCTGCCCTTTCCACCACGCAGATATATGTGCATGTGCAGCACAGGAGTGGAAGTAGCCAAGCTCCCTCACAAAACCTAACTCAGCAGTCAGAGAAGGAAACAGAAATACAGTTTGAAAAAAATCAGAGATCCTCACTGCTGCTATATAAGAAATGGATCCACATTCAGCTGTGGTACACAGGATGCCCCCGCTTGCCCTGGTGACCTTTGAAACGACTGTTATCTCTTTGCCAGGTAGTTTAGTTGAAAAATTGCATAAATAAACAAAGCAAATCTTTAGAATCCTCAAACAAAGAAAAACTCATCATGTGTAACAATTACTGCTATAGCCAGAACAGTCCTGTTATCTAGGCCAAATTGTGGCCTAGATCCCTGGGTGGGCGTTGGCTTGGGAGTTGGCCTAAATGATCCTATGGGTCCTTTCCAACTCAGAATAACCTGTGAACCTGTGTATGATGCAGACAAGCAGTTCCCATGTTGGGCTTATCATGTGATTGACTGACAGCATCTAAGTCCAGCCCTGCTTTATGGATTTTTAAACTGTGAAACATCCAAGGCCCTCTGACGAACTTGTGGCTGAGCCAAGCAAAGGTCCCATCCAGCTAACCTCAAGCTCTCATTTGTCCCTAAACCTCAATACATCCCCTGTGATCAATCCTGCCTCCTTACTCTGTAGGAGAAATTATTAATTTCCTAAGGCAAATGCAGGAATTGATCAAAATGGATCTGAGTAAGAAAGGAGAGAGGCAGAGACCCAATTCAGAGAAGCAGGGGAGGCAGAGAAGGACTGAAGGACTTCAATCTGTCCCGCACCTGGGCTTCAGCTCCGTGAGCAAGTCCGTGAGGAAGCATGTTTCAGCAAGTCCGAAGCTGTAAGCCAGGACCTTGGATGAGCTCCTGTCACACCAGCCGTTGTAACGTTATGTTCCCTACACTGCAAATCTAATGGGAAACAGTGCAAATCAACACTACTGCCTCAGGAAAGCATACTAGGCCTGAAAAGCTTAATTCTCAGTTCAGGTCTGATGCAACCAATTCTGAGCCATGGCAAGACACCTGCACACCTGGGATATGAGGAGAGATCATGGGCCAGTCTCCTCTTCCCTGTGCTTCCCAACTAAAGCAAACACAAGGGCAATAAGCTCCATGGATATCAACAGGGAGATGAACAAGGCATTGGAGCCAGCCAAGTTCTTCCTTTAGAGTCCCCTGTGGAAAGCAATGGAAGGAAGCCAAGGGAGGAGAGAGACTTCCAGGCAGAAAGCACTTGGCTGCACGCCTCAGCCAGGACAGGGAGCAGATTCCAGCTTCGAGGAGGGCAGAGCCCTCCCTTCCACTTGGCTCCCTGATTCCTGCACCCTTTGCTATGAGCACCACAGCTTATCTCCCACAGCTTCACAGCTCTGAGGATGAACTGTCTGTCCTCCCACCAGTGACCAGGCAATGTTTACAGACCCTGACTTTGTCTGGAAGACTGGGCAACCCCATCTTCTCTCTCAGCCAGCAAAGCTCCTTTGCCCAAAATTGTTGCTCTGCTCCTTTGTCCCAGCCCCAGTGGTAATTGCTGTTTTGATGTAAGGCGTGTTTTCTGGCATCATGCTCTTAAAATTCAGGCTTTATTTTATAATCGCTAGGGGGTTTCTTTCTAATGGTGCAAGTAAATTGTAGCAAACACATACTACATCACACTCATATTTTTATTGTGATGTCATTTCCTTGACAATACTTGAGGCAGCATTTTAGAAGGTAGCCTAAATGGGTAAGTAATTTCTAACTCACAGTCAGAGAGAGAATGAAGTCCCTTAAGGAGCTGAGTTTTTGAACATGCTTTCCTCCAAAACCATCTGTTAGTGCTCTCCTGCTCTCTCCCGCTCCTGCAATAAGGAAAGCTATTGATAGTCAGTAACTCAAAGTGACCAGATAGAGGGATATTAGACTCTCAAACTGATTTCAATTTCTTGTTAATGACATGCTCAGTCGGGGCTGCAGACAAAAGCAGGCTGGTTAAAATTCCCAAACTAGTAATGAAGGTGACCTGAGCGACTGCTTGTCCACTGCTTCTGTGAGGACAGTGGCACATCACTTCCTACAACACATCTGCAGCCCTACCCAGCAAGAACGGGGCTGGGACCTTAAGGACTTAGACCCTATGAAAACTGAGAGCACTGAAGGGCCACAGAGCCACTGCAGAGCTCTCAGTGCTAGCAAAGGGAAAAACACTCACATGCCAGTGGGAAGGGCTTGGCACTCCCTTGGGTTTGCCTCCTTCAGGTGCCCAAGGTTTGACTCATCTTTGCTGCCACCTCATTTTCTCTGCCAGTAGCAGCACCAGGGCTGTGGTTAGACCATAAATGAACACCTTGGCAGAAAAACACCTTCTGTGACAACCATGAGCTGCTGAGGCCCATCACCCAAGACTGGGTGTGGAGTGGGAGCCGCTCCAACCTCCATTCTTTCTCTCCGGAATAAGGTCCTCTCTAGCAGTGCAGCCTGTCCCAAGACTCTTGTCTGCCACAGACCTCTTCCAGCAGTGCTTACACCCCTGCTCTTAGGATGAAGGGAAAGCACACAACCAGCACGGCAATAGGCAAAAAGCATCCAACCTGTCTTTCACTGTTGAAGAGATTGGGTAAGTCCCAGCTCCCCAGTGAGATCTGGCCCCTGTGGAAGCACTGGGCACAGTGGCCAGACAGACAGTGGGGCCAAGCAGCATAACATTTGTATCATAAATGCTGTGAGAACCTGAGTTCCTAATTCTTCGGTACCACATGGTATCAGCTGTGCTTAGATACACCTAGTAATGACATACTTGTGGTACTGAGTCACTGCCTACATGATGAACAACCAACTCACATCTACTCCCCTTGCCAGTTTAGAGAGACACAGAGCAGTTAAATCCCAGCTTCTGAGCTCAATTTTTTCTGAGTCCCATCAGCAAATATTCTTATCAGTAACATCAGTAAGTTTTCTTATCAGTAGTATCAGCAAATATTCTTATCACCAGAGGTCTCTGGCTCAATATTGCCCTTCCGTGGCCACAGCAATGGCCTTTAACTCCTCAAATCCAACAGGCACTCACAACACAAGGCAGCTAGTAGCAGACTGTCCTGCAATAGTCCATGCTGCACCTGCAAACAGCATTCTTGCTGGTATCAGGCAGGTATTTCTCTCTACTGTGCAGCTAATCTCCCTGGGGCTAGAAAGAGAACCACAATTCTCTGCCCAAACAACACAACTCTAATGTCTTCCCATCCTCTTTCCACTTTAGCTGAGTGACGGGAGGAGAAAATAGGGGAAGCAAAGTTGCTTTGCTACCCCTGATATTGAGGGAGCTAGCTAATTTTCCGAGCTAGAGCCAAGCAGAAGAGGGAAGTAGTGACACAGAACTTGGCTCTGCCCACCTCCAACTCGCAAAGAAAAGCTCTGCTTAGCAAATGCTGTGCCTTTCAGAGGGTGCTAAGCAGCACTGAGCACACACTCTGGGAGGTAGCAAGTCCCAGCTGTTAGTTTGGATCTGCATCTATTCACCTTTTCAGCATTTGCAGTTCATGCATGGGAAGTGGCACTGTACTGTACCAAACCAAGGACACAGAGCTGGGAGGGTATTCGGAAGTCTTTTGTTACAGAATCAAAAGAAGCCTTTCCTGCCTCCTACTTGGGATTTGATGCTTTTGAAGCTGGTTGCTCAGATACCAAACAAATCTTGTGTAGACTCCCTGTTGAAACAAAAGCATAGAAATTTATGCAACCAAATCCCTGCTTTGGACCGTGACCTTACCAAGCCCTAATCATTAATTAGGCTGGATTGAAGCTTTACTCCGATCCAAACCTGACACTGATGCAGCTGATTCTGTTGGATACACTCTTCCTGATGGAACACATACCAAACATGCTGTTTTACTGCCATGTTGACTGCAAGTGGCCTTGATGACCTAGGCATTAAATACAGTGTGGCATAAAGTCTCTCTAGCTGGTGTCTGTGAAGAAAAAATCCAATTTGGCTATCTGAGCCCATGACTTTTAGCTCAGAAAAAGGGCTGCATGCCCTGTGACAGCAAGTCTTGAGCACTGAGCAGAGAACCTGTATTCTTTGAGGTATCAAAGCATGAAACTATCACAATACTCATGGCATGTCTGCCTTCCTTCCCAGTTTCTCAGCCTCTGCAACATAATTCTTTATGGAATTATGGGAAAACATAATTCTTTATTGGTTTGTTGCTCACTTTTCTGTTACTGTAGGATGTACCTCCCCTCACCATCATGCTACTCTCAAGCCCACACCCCCACTATAAGTTCCAGGCTTGACATCTGGTTAGTGAAGGCCTCCCCACCCTACTCACCCCTCAGGTTTGCTCCTCTCTGCGCAGCCTTTGGGAATGGCCTGAGCACAGTCAGCCTGTCAGCAGCAAACCTTCAACTCCAGTTTCTTGTTTGCCTCCTCTCCTTCTTAATCTGCCTTTAGATAAAGGCAAATTTACTGCTGATCATCCCTTTGGAAAGTGGTGCTACCACAAGAAAACAGGGAGAAATACATGAGGTGACTGGTTTTGGAGAAAATTACCAGGTAATAATGTAAAAGGGTTACACCACACAGCTCAAGCCTGTTGAAGTCAGACTGACACTACATATCTGAGCATCCACTTGTGAAGGGATTACCTCTGTGGAGAAAGTCTATTGGAACCAGAAGCTAGAGCTTGACAAAAATAGATTTACTATAAAAGTCTAACCATTTTCCTTTTACAGACCTTCCATATTGCTGTAATATTAAATCATTCAATTAATCTCTTATTTATGCCCTTGACATACTGATTCTGAAAGTAAGAACAAACCAACCAACCCCTCTATGTTACAGCTTTTATAAGTGATGTTGCATGTGTTGTTAGCCAGCTGACTGCGTTGCTTTCATGCCTCCTCTACAATGAAGAGCACTGTTTTCACACAGACCATCAATATGCCCTGAATGTTCTCATGGATAAGAGAATTGCTGGAGGACTGATGTGCAGAAATGCTGTGCTTTCACAGGGCATTCACTTTGTGGGTCCCTTCCAACTGAGAATATTCTGTGATTCACTGAAAATGACATCAAAGGAAGATGTACATGTTCATGTTCTTCACCTTCAAAATTCACGACTTTTGCTGAAGTAGTTCAGATCTACCAGGCAGAACACAAAAGGACACAAGAGTACTTAAAGAAGCGAAAACAAGGTGATACCGCCTACATAAAAGAGTTAAGCCAAGCAACAAAAGATTAAATGGCTCTGATAAATAGATGTTCTCATCCCTTCATCATTACAAGGATTGTTCCCTTTTTCCAGTCTTAAATGCTTCATAGACTGGATGCCATAATTTCCTGACAACAGCACAACCTAGTAAGTCTTATTTTAAAGAAATGCTTCCTGCCGTTAAGGCTGATTCTTCTTTCCTCATTCTTCTTCCATAGATTAGAATTCCTCTCCTCCCCATGCCCTGAAACCACCATCTTACCTCTACTCTCCCAAGCAACCATGGATTAAGGCAGGTATTCTTTAAAGGCTCTTTCACTTTCACCCCCCTCCGGAAGGAGGAGTGTTATCTCTGTTCATACTGGTTTTCTCAAAACATCTTTCCTGAAATTTAGGTGCTTCCACCTGTTTTTAGCAACCTAGATGTGAACACATCAATATCAGGGGGAAACAAAACGATGTTAGCACTATGCAATACAAAAGAGCTTCGCTCCAAACCAGGACCAAAACTGCAAATATTACACAAAACTGACTACACAGGCCCCCTGTGGCCTGACTGTCTTTTCCAACCAGTGGCATACAATGGCTTCCAAAGATAGCCCTTATGTGAACTACAGCAGAGACAGTGGGATAAAGAGAGGAAAAATAAGATGGTTCCATCCCCAAGTGTCATCCACGTTAAAATTTTAGGAGTCATTGCTAAAGACAGACACTCGGTACCCATTATGTCATAGAAAGTAGATGCATTTATTTTGCAAAATCACTTGCTTGGGATGGCTTCCAAAAACTCCATATTTGGCTGAAGAGAAGCAGAGTTGCCTCCAGGGATGTCATATGGCAGAGTCTTAGATCCTACTACTAATATTCCTGAAGCCATATCCAGGAACCATGGATATATATAAGACTAAATATGAAAGGTAAGTGTTCCAATACTCCCTACTTGCCAGGCTGTGTTTTCATAAAATAATTTTCCAAAATAGTCAAAATATTTTATTTTTTTCCCTAGCCACCACAGTATGGTTATAACTGTGACCAGTATTCCCTGAACTTCACATGGCAACTTAATTCAGACTTCGTACATCTGCTATTGGGAAAACAGCTAAATATAAGCTAAGAGATCAATTTTACCAGTGTTAATAAACAAAAGTAAACTCATTTTCAATAGCTGTCAGATTATTTACTCTTTATGGGGAAGCTATCTGCATATTCCCACTGCAGCAGTGTTTCTGGGGCAGGGATTCTCAAAAATGCTCCAGCAAGCACTGACAAGTGGGCAACATTTATTTACAGAAGTGTACAACTTCTGCAGTGCTTTGTATTAAAAGCTCGATGGAAAAAGCACAGGAAAATCTGTAAGGAAGTTTTAGTGGTGACCCAGGACAAGCCCACTCAAGAATCTAGTGAATCACTATTTTACTTGTATTGTTCTACTTGTACACTTGTAAAGTTGGTACCTGTAAAACTAACAGAGATCAACAGTGAAAGGTGATAATCTTGAATACAGATTGCAAATACACAGATCATCTAGGTACAATTCTTGGGTCCATTAGACACTGGATTTCAAAAATACCCTTTTCAAGATGAAAATCACCGTTACCTATTAGTGTCCTAAAAAAATTGTAGATGGTAGATACCATAACGCTGTGCTTCTCCTCTCAACGATAACTTTTTTCTAATTAAAAACTGCATGAAATCCATCATGAAGAAACAAAGTTTCATGTGCACTAATTGATCAAGGATGAGATTTATGTCTCTATTACACTGACGTCGTCCGTCTTGGATGACTTCAGGAACTGCAGGAGGGAACCCCAGACCTAAAGCAAG
The DNA here is from genome assembly GCA_013390025.1 of Pitta sordida. Classification (NCBI taxonomy): domain Eukaryota; kingdom Metazoa; phylum Chordata; class Aves; order Passeriformes; family Pittidae; genus Pitta; species Pitta sordida. The sequence continues at coordinate 186,466 of WEKX01006592.1, forward strand.
AATCCTCAGAGAGACATACCTAAGGAACCACCTATTTGCCAAGATCTGCAAAAGATTCCTGTTATTCACCATGGAAGTTGGCAAAACACCTCAGGCAGGGAATTCAGTCCATGCTGCCCAGAACAAATGTGCTAAGGGAGACATGGAAGTCTGGGCTCTTGGCAGAACAGTTCTGCAGAAGACAATATTATTCCTTACATTGCTGAAGCTGACAGCAAGATAGATGCCAACCTGTTTCTAAAACTGGCTTTGAGAAATCACTGGCTGCGTGACTGTGAAACTGAGACTGAATGAAGCGCAGCCTTTTAAGTAAAAGCTGAGCTCACCTTGCTCAGTATGGTTTAAAAACTCATCTCACCCATTAAAAAAAGAAAAACCCAACCAGCCATCTGTCACTTTTTGTCTTGAGAGACTTCTATTAAAATCCAGTTTAAGAAGTTACTATATTGTAGGAAGCCAGCAATGGTGAAAAACATGTTGCATAGGACTATGGATAACGTTTAAGTTGGCACAAAAACCTGCTGGTTTAGACTTTGTTTTTTAATTTAAACCAAAATTAAAGCAGCAGGAGCTGCTTCACTACCTCCCTGGACCTCAGCTCCTGTCCTACAGCAATTAGAAGTAGATGGGGAGGAAAGTGCCATACAAAACACTCAGAACTGTACACATTACTGTGTTTTCCCCCCAGGAATGCTCCATATGGGAGCCATGTAAACGTGTGCATGGAAGACAGGAGGCAGAGCTCTCCATTAAGCAAAGAACAGTATGAAAAGCACCAGGCAGGCCTTAAAAGCAACAAGACTCAGCTCCCCGATGTATCTGTTCCTAGTGCAAACAGGTACCTCAGATTTTGTTGCCATTGTTTTAAACAGACCCCATGCTGACAGTACTTTAAGTAACCAGCTAATTAGACCTGAAGCCCGACAGATCTCCTACACAAGCACCTATGGCATCGATGTTAATATTTAACAAGGTCAGCATTATTATTGCAGCAATTATAAAATGAATCAACAGTGCTAAACATGTTATTTCAAAGTGTTACACCGATCGTTTACCATGTTCTCCTTAACTTAAAAGGACTGACGTTCTCCACAGCAACATGGAAAAAAGTGCAGATCCACTGCTTCAGATGGTTTTATTCCCAATTTGGAGTTCTGGGTGCGGCTCATGGAGGGAACAGACTATAGCCCATCTGTTAAGGCACAGAACGGATTTAGCAAGACAAGCGTGGGAGCTGAGCAAGTAAAATCTCAGTCATTCTAGCAATTACCCTACTTACTTTGCACTTCCCATGATCAGCTGGCCGGTCTGTTCCCTAGAACAACCAGGGATTGTGGGGTTTCTTGCTGGCAGTTGCAGTTTTTCCCCTGCAGCTCAAGCAAATTCATTCTCTTGTTGTACATCTCCCTCCTCTGTAGCCAGGCACACATGCCATGCCGTCTGCTGGGGGCTTCCTGGGAACTTTCCTGTCAGTCTTTTATTTCTTTCTGGGAGAGAGTTAGTTTGCTTGATCTTTCACTTGGCCCAGCAGCGCTTGGCTAAATTCATCCAGCCCACAGTTAAGCAAAGTACAGCAGCCTCAGCAAGGAGTCATCTTTTGATTATTCTCATTTCAGATATAACACCTGTGGCACTTCTCCATTCTATATGAAATGGATACCTCTCTGTATCTCTCTAAACAACAGGGAGCTCCCAGCCATGGCTCACCACACTGGTTAGACAGCAGGGCCACTGAATACAAATAAAGGACACAGTCAACTTGTGCAAACTCAAGATGGCAAGTACAGGACATTAATATACTTCTGTACACATCCTTACTGTGAATTTCTCCGGCTATGAGATTCAAAACACAAGTGCAGTAAATTGAAATCTCCTTCCTTTATCTGCCCTAAGTGTATCTCAGCAGAGGTTATGAGAAAAGTATATTAAAATGGAAAAATAAGTCGCTGGGTTTTTCTGTATCAGAAGTAGTGAATAATATGTGAAAGATTAATTCAGAGCTACAGCTCCACTCGGTGCTATTCAGTTGTGCACTATTCAGTGCCTCTATCAGAGAATCACAGCCTATAAAAATCACTATATTTTAAAGCAATTTCTGATGACCAAGATGGAAAGGGTATTTTTCAGTTTGGAGGACTGAGCATTTTCTTGTATTTTATTATCACTGTACTAGCTTTTAGAGATCAGACATCAAAGCTCTTATGTATGTACATAGATATATATAGTACATATATAAGTCCATCACCCGTAAAAACAAAGATTCTCAACAGATCTTTACTTTTTCTATACTTTTTTCCTCCACTACCATCAAGCAGGATTTTAACTTTATGACTAATATAACAACTTTGATAAATGTATTTAAATAGATTTCAAGTCAGGAAGATTCAAAGACCAAAGGAATCATCAAGGCAATTCCACCTGGCTTCTAGTACGACACCAGTCACAGTACACTGTAAAACATTTCCTGCATTGAAACTAAACTTCACTTCCTATCTCTATTTCAAGTAATGAGAAATCCGTATCTGATAAACCAAGATATTGCTATTCAGCAGACTAAGGAGATACTTTCATTCATCCAGGTATTTTAATCTTTATCTGGTTGTAGTAACTTACAAAAGATAATGACTCCAACTCAACTTTTGCTTTCCAGTAATTAAAATTTAGCCCTCTATATTACAAGCTCTCTTTTGTCCTGTTGATGCGAAAGTGGCTATTTTTAATCACAGTAACTCATTATCAAACAATCAGGATGATCTGCTTTGTTTGGCCAGGGATATATCAGCTTTCTTAGCTGGCTGCTTGCCACCATAATACTAGTACATATTTCCAATATGGAACTTTCATTTTCAGGAAGACTGCAAGACGAATAAAGCTTGCATCTCATATTTTACAGCTAGGAATCCTCAGTCCGGGTCTTATCTCTACTTCTGACAGTAGCAATGGAATGTGGATAGGGATGGTTAATTTAAAAACTGAAGACCAGAGAATTAACATGAAGCCACAAGAAGATCCCCATATCTTCACATACTCTTTATGTTTTACTAATTGCTAACTTACCAGGCATAGCCATATGCATACAGCACTTGAATTCCAAGCCCTTATATGCAGAACAGCATTTACTGAAAAGTTGTCTCAAGGTTTTCCTTGAAAACTCTCCAGAACTCCAGCAGAAACAACTAGCAACAGCTCACTCTTAATACATTAGAGATTTAAGCCAGAATGCCACACTAGTCTAAAATAACCCAGAAGTGCCTTCAAAATACCTGACAGGACTCATTAATTGGAAAGTAATGCAGGGGAGTTGCAAGGTTTAGACGTTCACAAGTGTACGTGTAAGAATGGGGGATTCTCGTCCATTGCATCAGAGATTCTTTGAACAGGTACAAAGACCAAAGAAACATCAATCCTTGTACCCATTTAATTAAAGCTCTCTTTAGACAATGACCCAAGTGTTCATTATCATTTTCTTAGTAGCAGCAGTTTCATAACAAGAGTTCTATCTTACTTAAGCAATTAATGCATTTTCTTTGACACTTGCTAGTGAAAGATTTTCCTTGTACCACTTAACATGATCCTATTTATCTTCAGTGGTGTGAGACAAAGAAAACCAAGAGTTTCTCATATACCTAAGATGGCTGTTCACAACAGCTCATCACAGTCATCTTCCTCAAACTGTGACATAAGGATTGCTCCTGCATAATAGCAACAAGCCCGTGCTGTAAGGAGAATGCCATTTCCCTGCAGGAGTCAGAGAAGCAGCTGAACCAGTTTGTCAAGATAAAAGCTATGATAATTAGCAAGGACACTGCCATTTGAATCTGAACAGGATTCCTGGGGCTGGGAGTGTGTTTAAAAGTCAGAATTCTCATTAATCATTGCTCTGTTTTCTTGTGTGAACTCACCCAGGTCCCAACTTAGTCAGGAAACCGTTCTCTCCTTTGGGAAGTGAAGCCAAGGTGCTCTCCTGTAAGCCCCAGCTGCAGTTCCAGTTAAAGGCCAGAAACACAGGAAGTCCTCAGATAATTGAAAATTCAAGGAAGGGAGCAGTTACAGCACGTGGTACAATCACCCATTCTCTTCTTGAACATTTTCTAGCGGGGACGGCACTTGCCCATTTTTCACTGAAAGCTAAAATATATAACATGCCATTTTTGTTCAGCATGTAAGGAAAGAAATTTGTTTACTTCTCTTCCAGCAAGACCATCTTCGTGTGGAGGCAACAAGCTTAATATTTAAACATGAAAAGTGCTTAATTGACTTTGCTTGAAAGATGACCGTTTTCATGGTTCAATATGCCTGTCAAAATTACAAAATATATGAAATAAACTTTAAAATATCCAAGTCTTTACATTGTCATTACCATATTGTCTGAGGCAACATTAGGGGAGTGGTTTCATAAGCATGGCTGTCTTTCACAAGACAGTTTCCAAACATAGAGAACTCTTGTGAATCACACAACAGATGAGTCTTACCACAGTAATTTATTTCTTAAAAATCTAGTTTATTGCACTTGTCTCAAAGCACAAAGAAAACCAAAAACCTAAATACAGAAAGTAAAAAAAAAAAAATCCTAATTTTATTAAAACTACCCTAAAAAGTAGTCTGATAAAAGCTCTTGACACCAATTTAATGTTAACGATCATAGCAAGGAACAGTATTATACAGTAAATAAACAACTAGCAAGCTCAAACCATTACTAAGACGACTTTGAAAAATGAAATACAAAAGTGTCACTATTAAATAATGCCATTGTACTCGAGCATCTGGTGCTTGGCAGGGCACAGGGAAGTACTCATGTCCTTTCTCCAAAGTGATTGACTCAGGAGCTGCCACAAGAAACTTTCAAGCTGAACTTCAGCTTCTTTAGGGTCCTCAAGACACCAAGCTATGCTGGCATAAACCAGACTGGGTTACTTCACAAGCTGATTCCATTACCATCCACTGCCAGACAGGCTAAAAAACAACCTGGGGTAATCTTGGTATACAGATGAGTTAACAAAGAAGCAAACACATCATCTGTAAAAGGGAAACAAATCCGTCCTCCCTGTAAGACTGAGATCTGACTTGAGAACTGACAGCCGGTATCACAAGTGCTACTTAAAAAAAAGTGACATAACTTGGTTCTCTCTCCACCGACTGACATTCTCACCTTGCACCATGTTTGTTCCAAGCTTAGTGCAGTACACGCATGAACTATTCTGAAAGAGAACAGAGGTTAAAAAGAAAGCACATCCTTTTCCGTATGTAGTGTTAAGTTCTCAAAACAGAAACAATCCCCACTTTTCAACTCGTGGCCTTTTTTTGAAGCTGGCTCTTTTACAATATTGGTTAGCAGCTGCTTAAAACATTCCAATGATTTATAAGCTTAGAATGAACACAAAATAACTCCTCCGCCTACATACTGAATTCAGGTTCTCTCATCCATAGTTCTATTGCTTAAAAAAGATGAGGTATCTTTCAAAGAAGATTTAGTATAAGGAAAAATAAACTGCAATTATTAACTTAAGTTACTTCCCAGTTCATCACATACTCCTGCTGCAACATCTGTTAAGTATAAGACACTTCAAAATGTAGCTAACATAGCTAAAAATCAGAATATTGTTAAGTATTTTCTCACAATATCGCAATTTTTAACGGGATATATAGGTAATTCTATCTATTACCATTCTTCTCTTAATACATCTAAGTTTGGTACTCAAAACAATATGAGTCCAAATGTTAAAGCACTGGCTGGAGGCACAGATACAGCACAACAGGAATTATGAAAGCTGCCTTGTACATTCCTGCTTTGTACTACAAACCCAACAAGTGACCTCTTCTTACTCCAGACTGGGACTTACCCCCCAAAATCTGTCAGCTTCCTGATGGCTATGGAAATGGGCAGAAGTTCCCCTGATACTAGGTGTAATCCAAACTTCTCCCTTGTGAATGAAGCCAAATTATGAACGGACTTTTTATAAATGGAAGGTTAGTATAGTCTTGCAAATATGGAAATGGATCAAAATAAGTTAATTTCAACACCAATACTGTGTAATCATGATGTTCTCAGATCTTACTGAGAAACACTTCACCATAATTTCTTCCATGCTGCAAGGAAAAACAATTCTAAATATGTACATGTACAACAGTCAGAGAGCGATCCCATCGGTTTAGAGTTCCAAGCACAAGAAGAAATTGAGAAATGCTTAATGTTTCTGCTGTAGAGAAATATTTAATGCAACAGAGTTCCTTCTCAAAATCAGTACATTAGTGTGCATGCTGTTGTGAAGCAGTCACTTCCATGGCTAGTAAGATTAACTTAAGGGTTATATTTCCAAAGGAGCTTCTACAGTAGTACAGTATAACAATTGCAGTATGCCACACCTAAAAAGTCTCCCAAAAGATAATGTAACAAACATCAGAACTCACAGTTTAGGGGCTATTTAACAGGTCAGTTTTTCAATACAAAAGTGCTAATATCACAGGTCCAATATGAGTGGCTTTTAAATCCAACATTCTGTACACACATTACAGAAATTCTGTCCTTCTGGCTTTTTCACTGCTTCACAAGCTTGAGAGACTTCATATCACTTCCCATTCATCTTCAAAATCATCAGGGTGAAGCAGAACAGAAGTGTCACTATTTTTCTGCAAACTATGGGAATGGCTAAAGGTCTTAGTGAGGCGCTGGAGGAGGGATCCTGAAGGGCTGATTGCCCACAGTTCATCTAGAGGGGTCACTGCAAAACAAATTATACATCTTTTAATTAAGGTAGCAAGCTCCAATTATGACCATTAAATAAATAATATTTGGATCTGTTTCCCTAATTATACCCAAGGAAGGTTTTTACTAATGTAGTAAAAGCACCCTTGGTGAACCCTTCACAGAATGTGCAGCTCTCCCTGCAGATGGTCAGCTTGAGCACCATCAGGCAGAAGTCACAGCAGACATGACAATGTTTTGGACAGACTGTCACACAGAACCAACTTGCCTGTTAAACGTGAGACGTTTCCAGGAATCTTTTTCCAGTAGTCTCCTGCAGGGTTCTTGTCAGTTATGCCGTACCGACGAGCCACATCTCCATTGGGACAGCGCGCCCAAACCGTCCTGGTACTTATGGCCAGCTGGCAAGCCTGCAAACCTGGGGGATTGGACATGGAGAGGGGATAAACACAGGCTTTCCTGGATACTGAATACACTTGCAGAACATTTTATGAAGAGCTGAGTGTAATAGTTTTTATATATTCTTACATGAAGCACCGAAGAACAAAAAGACTTTTTAATTTCAGATTTTGTACTCACTGCATCTATTGACCATAAGGTTATCACACTGTTGGGTGCATTTTGTTATGTGGCCACAGCCACAAACAACATCCAATTAGAGGACATTCATAACACACTTTCAGAGGCTCCACTTTATGTTACTACACATGGGGAATAATCCAACAATTACAATCTTAATTTGTCTAAAAATGGTGAACATTATAGACATTGTGCACTTGTTCTCCACCTCTGCACAAGTATTCTGCTTCTAAGTGCCATGTGTTTATGCAGTGACAAATCTTAAAAAAGCAGACAGCATTAATACACAGTTATTTAGAAAGAAATAAACAAAACTAAATTTTAGTTACAGGCAAGGCAAAAGTGTAATTACCTAATCCACAACACATCCAGCACAGAGGATTAGTAGAAAGATGTGCAAAATAGCATTAGGTTTTTGTTACCCACATCTAGATAGGAATCCCATGTGATACCACATTTAAATACAAACCAGCACAATAGTCTCCTACTGCTTAGGAATTTTGCTTTAATTCTATCTAAAGGGAGCTGTACCACTTATTAATTCAGTGGCAGCAGTCTAGCAGCCATCTTATTTCTCCCAGTTAACTACTTAGTGTTTTGAAGTAAAACCAAGGTCCTCTTTAAAAGATGAGCCTTATCAAACACTTGATTGCTGAGAAAAATTTTTTATTTAAGTATTACTATCCAATTTAAAAAGCAACAAGAAAAAAAAACACTAAACAAGACAAAAACTGAGAAAACGGCAGAAATAACAAGGAACTGATGCATGAAGTTTTACCTGGTACATGTTCCCAGTCAGTGCCTACAGGCATTTCATCTGTAATTCCAACTCGTACGTGGACATTCCATTTGCTATCAATTGCCCACAACATCTGATCATTGGGACTTGAATGAATGCTGACCAAGTTGATTCCTACTGGCTATAAAAATTAAGCACAGTATTTATACTTTGTACTACAACTTTGTACTATTGTATCACTAGTTCTTCACAGAAGTACACAAGAGAAGTAAAATATTTACCAAATACGAAAGACAGGAAGAAACATAACCGATGTTTTATATGTTGTACAAAATCAATTTTCAAAAAAGTCAATCCCTTTCTAAAAAGGAACATGAATGAATGCCACTCAATTACTGATAATGATACTCATATTTAATGTTCAGCATTTAAGTCTAATAATGTTAATATTTGCTTAATCACCACTGTTCCAATAAGATACAGTTTCAACTGCAAGTTGAAGAGGAAACTCTTCCACTGAAGTGCACAAAGTACAGTATTTTCCTCTTGCCTCCCTGAAAGTCTTCCTAACATAACTCTATCCTTTATTTCCAAGCATATACAAGCAGTGCATTTTCACAGTCTGGATGTCTCCTCTTTTCAATGAAAAAGGAGGGAGCTCGGTCTGTTTAGCTTAGAGAAGAGAAGGCTCAGGGGTGACCTTATTGCTGTGTATAACTATGTAAAAGGAGGTTGTAGCCAGGCAGGGGTTAGTCTTTTCTCCTTGGTCTCTGGGGACAGGACGAGAGGTCATAGTCTTAAGCTTCAACAGGTAAAGTTTAGGCTAGATATTAGGAAAAGGTTTTTTACTGAAAGAGTGATTCGGATGTGGAATGGGTTGCCCTCAGAGGTGGTTGAGTCACCAACCCTGGATGTGTTCAAGGGGAGGCTAGATGAGGTACTGAGTGATATGATCTAGATGTAGAGGATAGGTTAGTTGGATTATAGGTTGGACTAGATGATCTTCAAGGTCCTTTCTAGCCTTTTCTATACTGTGATACTGTGATAATTTGCCTTCTTCCCTGTAGTCCATTCTGCTGGAATACAACCATGGAACTCACTGCAAACCACTGCAGTACTGGAGCACCGACATCTGCAGGAGAGGATCCACCACACTGCTGACAAACACTTTTTGCTCTCAGGCATACCCTTACTCTATCTGCTTCTATGAAAATTTGCCTTAACTACTGTTCAAAATCAGTGTTACTGACATCATAAGGATGGTGATTTCGTAGCAAACTACATCAGCCAACAAGCTGGATGAATGCAAATACCCTGCAAAGCATGTACTTTAAATAAAACACAAAATAAAAACAAAAACCCCACGTTTTTCTACACATCAGCCCAATAAAGGCAGTGCACAAGACAGATAGCCTGAAAAAACACCTCATCTCCTCACAAAGCAGCACTTCCTTCCCTGCTTGAGTCTCACTAGTGTAAGCTGAATTTTCACTGTGATAAATAGAAGAGCAAGCAGATCTTTGCGTGTATAACCCCAGGAATACAGAGGAATAATTAGCATGTATATATATGCACACAAACCAGGCTCTGATGGGCTTTCTGTGCACACAACAGGTACCCGCTTTGGTTTTGCTTTTAAAATGCTGGTGCTGACGTGTCTGACCCAGCTATAACCAAATCTGACTCGCATCACCAAATCAATCCTGTCTATTCAGCTTTCAAGGTTTTTGATAGACTATCTTCTCATGTTCTTGCTCAGGTATTTGCTCTTCATTGGAAGCTTGAGGCTGGTAGTGGCTTGAAGCGTTTACCTCTGGTCACAGTAAATTCACAGTGGCTGCAGTCTGACCACTTAGAAGCAAAGCCACCACACTGATCCCTCGCTACATTGCGGTTCACTCATTGCAGCTTCAGACCTTTGCGGGTTTTTATCCCCCATGAAGACGCCTCGATACTTTGCGGAGTTTTCATGTCTGCGCATGCCCAGTCCCTCTGCCGCGCCGAGGGGCGGTACTGGCACTCCCCTGTGGGGCAGGACTGGCACATCCTCCAGGTTGGGGGGCAGCGCCTCTCGCTCAGTGGGGGACTGCCCAGAGTTCGCTCCTTGTGCCCAGAAAAGGCGGCCACCAGCCTGCGCTGCCATCCCGTGCCCAGAAATGCATGGGGAGGAGAAGCTGGGAGTCCCTCTGTGCTCCCTCCCCGTCTGTCCCTTCCCAGAGGGGCAGGGAGAGGCCAGGGATTCCCTCTCCGCTCACTCCCCGTGTCCCTACCCAGCCGGGGGAGGAGAGGCCAGGGACGCCCACTCTGCTCCCCTGTCCCTTCCCAGAGGGGTGGGGAGGGACAGAGAACACCCTCTTTGCTCCCCTGTCCCGTCAAAGGGCGTGGGAGGTGCCAGGAACGCCCCCGGTGCTCCAGGGCTGAAGGGGCGGGGGATGGTCATGGCTTATTTGCAAATTCATCAGCTGCCTATCTTTGCAAAATACAGGCTTCCTGGGGCTTGAAAAGGACCAACCCCCCGCAAAATTTGAGGGTTTACTGTAATTGTCTTGAAAAGCACTGACTACACAGAATACATAGCTGCCTAGCTGCTTTCAAATTGACATTAAACTAAAAACCCTCAAATGACAAACCACAGCAAACCTCTCCAAAAATACCTACAACCAACCACCAAAACCCCCAAGCCAAAACAAAATCAAAACCCTACACAAGTTCCCCCTCTGGACTTTCCATCCTTTCACTGGAAGTGATCCTTAGTCCTGGGCCTGTTTCCACTTGTCCACTCCATTTTTTATCTGCTTCTTTCCACAGCTGCTTTGGCTCTCACTCCCTACTTCTCCCTGCTCACCTCCCCGCACCACTGTCACGAGGTGGTGCCTCATGTGGCGCTTCCAGATGCATCACATCCCTCTCCATATTTCTGCTCTTGTAATCTGATGTTTTCAAGTAAGAGAGTTGTGCAACTAATAGCTGTGCAGGCTGAAGTACTGCACTAGTAGGAGACCTTTGCCTTCTATAGTATTTTTTTGTTACTTTATATTTTAAAATCCACTTATCTCCTTCTCCTTACCATATTTTCCTAATGGTCACCTCTTCCTCAGATTTAGGACTTTCTGCCACCTTTCCCCCATTTCCTACACACCATGAATTGCCAGTGTGTTGGCCTATGCTCTGCAATACACCTCATGTTCCAGTCAGGGTCCTTCACAACCTGTGCCCAACAGCTTGGTGTGACTTTTGTTGCTGAATCCTTGGGATTTGTGCGCTTTGCCCTCCACTCTCCTATGTCAGGATCCCATTCCTCTCCTCCTATGTAATTTTTCCAGACAAGAATTCTCTGAAAAAGAACGAGAGGAGTATTTCCATCCAAAAAGTCTGACTGAGTGCTTACACACAGTACCGAAGCCTGTGCATTACTACAGATTTACAGGCAGTGGAGGCTAAGAAAAGCACCCCAGAGGAGTGCCACGAAAGGAGTTGCATCAGTCTCAACTAGACTGCTTCTGATGCCACTGCAGGCTCAAGTATAATCAGAGCAACTACTTCCCTATTCTGCAGCGCCAACACATCCAGGAAACAAACGGGACTCATCAAATTCAAAGTAATGTGTCTACAAGCTTGGCCAAAAATTCTTCTCATCCTTTGCTTCTCTAAGTGAGCTCTCTGGGTATTTCACTTCCAGCTTCTCTTCCTTCTTCAGGCTACTTAGCTCTTTCTGATAAACTCACATCAACAAAACAATCCTCTCACTCTCACTATGAAAGATCCAGGCAATTCACCTCCACCCCCTGCAGCTTTCTGCTGTGAAACAGCCAGCACACTGACAGGACAGACAGTGACATCACCACTATATACAGCAGCTTACGGCACAAACCAGGGACAAGACATTGGAAGCAAGTACATATAGGCAATTCTTAGAGCCTGCTGCAGACCTGATCTCTGGTTTTTGGGTTGGGTGTTTTTTTTTTATCAGAAAGTGGCCATCTACAGCAAAAAGGTGTCCTCATGGCTAGTGGATAGAACTTATTTCAAATTTCCTTGACATAATGTCAGCATGATTGTTCCAAAAATGGTACATTATCTCAGATAACCCCCATTTTCACGAATTTTTAATTACCATAAGCATGCTTTAAGTGTTTTACAATCTATGCCACAAGAAAGTCTCTGCAGCTGGAATTGAAGGTTAAATAGAGTCCTCTCATAACTGTAAAGAGAGATATCTGTACAAATTCATAAATCTGCTGATAACGTCAGAGACTGATAGCCATGAAAATTAATATCTCAGTGTAGCCTTTTCTCAGACAGTTTAACTTCCAACAGCATTCGTGGGATTGATATACCTTGACTGTGAAATATGTCCTCTCTGTAATTCACTGAAGAATTTGTAATTTTAAGGAGCCTTACACCAGTCTCTCAGCCGTCCTCCTCTGACGATGACACACCAAGCTCTGTCTATACATTTATCCACAATACTCACCATTGTGAGAGACTGACTATTTATGGATCACTAATGGATCCAGTGTTACCTGATAAAAAATGATGGAACACTGTTTCCCTTTCACCTGGGGTGCCAAAAATTACTAAACTAAAAACCTCAAGAGTCAGACAGTTTTAGCCAAGAGCAAAATGCAGATCCTCCTGCACTCTGCTCTTGTGTTTTGGCAACAAACACCCTGGTCTCTCTGTCTTTTGATATGCAGGATTTCCCCTCACAACCATGGACTGCAACACACGTCAGCTATGTACTTTTCAACATTAAAACTACACACTAAGAGCTGTGAATATCTTTGTTGTCTGCTACAAATAAAAACAACAAAAATGAGCTCTCTAGCACTCACATGTCTCATGAGAAAATGGTGTTGATAAAATGAAGTAAACTAGAAAGAATCACTTAACTGGCAAATTCTTTAATGATTTCAAGAAACAATGTCTATGCTAAACGTATTTAAGTTATCAAGCTGTTCATTAGCTTAATAATTCTGTGCAAGTAATTTCCTTTCTTTCTGCAAACCATGGAGAAATAAGCTTCACTGTAAGAATTTCATTTAAGCAATAGTATCAAACAAACAAAATTCAAAGTAAAAACTAGTACATTTCCTCCAACATACTACACAGAAGTTTTGTCTTACTGGTCACAGCTGAACCTAAGTCACAATGGTTGAATTTCCTTGTCAAGGAAGAAAGGACAAACACACACAAAAAAGGCACCAGAACATTTCCAACGTCACTTTTCAGGAGCACAGAGTCCACATACCAGCGAAATTCCACTATCTCTGTTCTGCTGCAAATACGCAGGATAAGGAAGACTAAACAAAACATTATCGGTCTGTCCCAGCCCAACCCTTTTAAAATCAGGCTGGTGGCTACATGCAGCAGAAATACTTTCCTTGCCTTCAAAAGACAAATCAGAAACACCTTCAGCTGACCCAGACCAGGCTGTAAGAAGGTCACATCAGAGGTACTTCTCACACTGTTGAGCATTATGTGTATATCAGACTAATCTGACTACTTTCATGACTAACAGCATCAAGACCCTTTTAACATGAATAACAAACAGAGAATGCAACTTAGAGAGACTCTCCCCTAATATAGACCTATTTGCATATTATTTCCTGAGGTCTACTTGAATGAAGGTTGTAAAGCACTTTCAGCATTAGCTTGGTAAATTAAGTGCTTATTTTTCTTGGCAGAGAAGTTCAAGGCTACATACAGGGGCAGAAAAGTCGGATCTATATTTGGTCTTCCTCAATGCCACGTGTTCTTCAGTGAGGGTGACATTAAACTGTCAGAAAAACATTATTATTTAGGGTCTGAAAAACTAGAGCATTATTTTCCTAAGAAGCCTCAGAAGACCAAGATGACCCTTTCCCCTGCATTCTGCCTTCAGTGAATAAAGGGACAAAGGCCTTAGCTGGGTACCTCTAATTAAGGAGGTATGTATTGTGCTATCTGTGGATAGAGAATCAGGAAGAAAAGGCAAAGTTAGGGAGTAAATTCCTTGACCTCTCCCCTCTGTTAGCTCTAAATTTTTTATTCCGACATTTTTTCTTGCAGAAATAGGGGAAAGATAACAACATCTTATATAACTAAGACTAGGAGATAAGCTGTGTGTAATTACCACTACGGGTACTTTTAATAACACACTGTAAAACTGAACTAGTATTAGGAGAAGAACAAGTTTTTATAGAAATATATGCTAAGTAAACACTACGTGCAACTTCCCATGAAACAGAACATAATTTAGCACTACGCAGTAAAAACCTTGTGTAAGCAAAGCTCTGAGAAACCAAGGTTTTTATTTTTCTTATAAACACCCTTTTAACGAGCATCAGTGAAACACCCTCTGTGGGTGGCTATGACAGTAAAGTGCACCCCTCTAGTGTTTGAAACTTAAGTACCTCACCAAGGAAAGAAAAGCATTTTTTTTAAATTCAGCCTTAACACTGCTTTGCTAAGTCAGATTTAACCAGTTATTAAACTGTGGCTTTTTTTGCCATTTTGCTTTTTAATGTTTGCCTACGTTCCTTAGTGCGTTTGTGATGAAAACGCTTCTGATAGGAACAGAAATCCCCATTTCACTATTGCTGTGCCTCATGAATAAATGCACATAACCTTCATGTGTTCAATTCATTTACATAACCAGAGAAGGGGGAGAAAACATCAACACACCCGTGAAAGAAAACTCCATGAACTCAGGAAGGAGGTAAAAAAATAATAAAGACAAAATTACAAAAATTAACACTGATGGATTCTGAAAGTCTACAACCTGTCACAATGCAAAATGTATCCCATAAGGCACAGGAACACTGGAAATGCACTCAGGAACATGAATTACTTCTCATCTAGTAGTACTTATGCAGTGCTAAAGCTCTAGACTCAGCACAGTCCCAGGTAAAGCATGGATCCCAAATGTGAGGTTCTACAATGTGTTAAACCACTGGACAACAACAGTAGTACTCCAGGGGTCAGGGATCAGCAACCACGTCATTGCCTGCCAGATAAATGATCCATTTACTAGACTATATATAGCACAACCTCCTCTGCTTGCTTAGTTCTTAGATACATTGGATTTGGGTTTAGCAGACAGGGACTTCCTACAGATCAGACTATTTGGCAGATCTGTAGGATCCGTAGGGTCATCCTGCAGGAAAGGCAGCACAACACAGCCCTTCAGCTCCCTGACTGCTAGGCTGGTCTGGAAAGAGAGGTTGTCAGCACCTTGACTGCTTACGGCATCACCATAAACAGTAAGACAGTAATACACTGTGGGGAGGGGCTGCCAAGCTCCTAAATCAAGGTCAAAGGGTCTGATGTGTCCAACAGATACCCCAGGGTGTCTCCTTACTCTGTGCAACCAAGGTATGTGTTTGTCTAATCATGGTATGTACCTTCTACCAATGAATTTTTACATCATGACATTTTTATTTTAAAACCCAAAAAAACCTCTCAAAAGTGAGTAATTGTAGCTACTTCATGTGCCCAATTGAACATTCAATATATGTCCTCATCTGTCTGAAAAATAGTTACATGTTCTATGTCAGGTAACCAAAATACAGGCATATTGGAAGAGTAGAGGGGTGACTACGCTTCTAGTGCTGGACAAATGGAAGTATGAAAACTGAAGGTTCTCCTCCCCAGAATTGTTGTTTACAGTGTAAGCCAGCCTTGTCAAGAAAGCAAATACACTGACTTGAGATCACGTGTCAGGAGGACACGGCAGGATTGCCTACTCAGTTTTCTGGGTGTACCTCAGTGTGCACAGTTTGGGGGATCCAAAGCTTCTGGAGCTGATAATAACTGCTATCTAATGTGACAGGCTTCACGCACACTTCTCTGAACGTGGTGATAGCAAGGCCTTAAAACAAGTATCAGAAGGCTAAAACTCCAAAGCAGCCAACTACAGTGAAATACAGTTTCTTAACCCGCAACAAAAAGGAAGAAGCACCAAACTCAGCAATGGAATTCGCATGAGGCCACTTCAGTTCAAATGCTGGAATTGCTTTTTTTTTCAGCCTCTAAAAGCACCGTTTACGTAACTTACAATTACTTAAGAAAGGCATGCCTGTGAAGAATAGCACAGACTTGAACGTAAACATGGCATTCTAAATGAGCTAAACAAAATACATGTCTGCAGGAGCTTTGATCTCCTGTACTTATTTTCAACCCACCTTGAGACAGCTGCTCTTACTACTGCCAATTTTTTTCTCTGTATCATCTGGAAAAGTGCAATCTTCCAGGATAATTGTTTCCCTAATAATGTCTTCAGGGGCCTCATGTGAGTAAAGATACATGTAACAACAGACTAGTTAAGTCTGGTCTAGAGATGACCAGAAGGTTTAATGTGTGTATTCTGTCTCCAACTTCTACTTGTCTAATAAAAGATATTTCCTCTGAATCTCATCTGAGCACTCCAAAGCAGATCTTGTAGCCCCTCAGAAAGATGTCTGTGCAATAGCTGGGTAAAGCAAGCCAGTCTGTGCTAGGGAAAACAGTCAGACTTGGAAAGAAGAGTCACATGGAATATGCATTGGAAAGAGCAGAGATTTTTCATGGCAAGTAAGTTCAAAAGTAGCATAGATGAATCTACAGTAAAGATGAAGCGTTTCCCTTCCCTTCCAAATATCCAAGCCCTGAAGATCATTTCAAACAAACCCTTCCTACGTTTCAGCTTAATGGCAAAATGTGATCTTGAGGAGCGCTCACCATTTCCTGCCCTAAGTACCACTTAACACAGAACTGGTCTTAATAGAAATCTCACTGAAAAACGCAAAAGCAAGGCAGATGGCAGAGGAAGGAAGTCCCCAGATCCATATTAAGTGTTCTGGAAGGTAAGCAGAATTTTATTTAAAGATAGGAAATGAAACAAAGTTCACAACAACCATTTCTAAGAAGTCACTCCTCATCCATAAGGCACGAACAATCTCCTTACCTTTTCTTCATCTATGTTCAATGTAAGGCTTTGAAGAGAAATTAAATGTGCAGATTTCTCAGAATTACAGATAATTTGCCTAAATTTCAAATTACATTTTTAAACTACCATTTGCTAGTTTTAATCATTTTAAGCAACTGTGAAAGTATGTACAGCCTCATTTTATTTCTTTTGGAAGTCTGTGTGTAACAAAAACAATAGGTACTCCTAGATCAGTTAGAATTTCTACTACCTATAAGAATTTCTCTTATCTATTATATCAAGTTTAAAATACAAAGAGGCAGTTACCAGGTTGTTTATGGGAAGAGTAGTAAACCAAAAGTTTCTCTAATTTGAAATGCACCTACTGCAGGTGACAATTTTATGGCAAACTAAATTGAGTTGCGTTTGTCTGCTGAGACTCTGGGAACTCCAAAGGATCAATTAAAGCTTTATGAAGTAGACAAATAGCAAACATTTCATTAAATAAACAGTTCAGACAAGCTATGTGGACGTTTGAACAGACCTCTTGATTTAATAAAATTGCTTTTTCACTCCTATTCTCTATGAAATTTGGTTACACATGAACAAAGAGCAGCAATTAAGCAAATTACAACTAATAAAATGTTTCAACCTATTTTTAGAGTAAGACTGATCATTTACAATCACTAGATGATTAGTCACTCCTTACAAATACTTGTGATCCTGTTTATCTTTCCTTTTATCTTGTCAAATAAATTTGTTTAGCTGATATCTGAGGAGGTGGTTTTTAAGGACAATTTGTCTGTTAAGTCGTACTTGTAGGAATTTCGGAGTCTCTCAAGAGCAGATTTTATCTCAGCATCTTTTTCAGAAGGTGCCAGAAATCAAAGCTGAAATGCTGAAAGAATGATTTTCAAGCAGTTCAATTTCTGTGGACCTTTTAAAGTAATTGAATGTTTTTTAACTTTTGATCAATTTCTGCTCTATAATCACTTAAATTAGTCTTATAGACTACACTAATTTTCTATTTTATTTTTATTATTGTTCCTTTAGGCCAGAAATCTGAAAAGCATTCAATCATAATAAATATACATTCACACACATATAGAAATATACTCCATAGTATATTCTTAATTAACATTTATATTTCCTACCCTTAAAAAAATGAAATATAACATTTATTGAGATGCACTACAGCAGATAATAGTTTTATGCTGTGTATTAACAATAGAGTGAAGAACAGTTCTTATTTCCTGGTGTAAAATCATTTCATCAATTCGATCACTTTTGTCAATGTCCTTGAGGCAGCTTCACTACATAATTACTTTGACTTCTAATACCGCAGAACTGAACTAATGAAGCACAGAAAACATCTACTATATATAAACTACTCCTCCTCTAAGATACTCTAATGATGTTATCAACCCCTTCTGAAGTACTGGGTAAAATAAAGAAGAGGGAGGGCAGAAAACATATAATGTTATTTTGCATCTCAAGAGATGCTGCAGTGGGGAGGTACAGAAGGAAGAGTAACAAATGAGTTTAGTCTAAATTTAAGAAAAAACACAGCATCACAGAGCCAGAGACTGAGCTTAAATCATATTCATTCTTTTTAGCAGGAGCAAAATGTCATCCAAATTAGAGTCTCTGAGTACCTTTGTGAAGCTGTGCAAAGACGGACGCTGTGCAACTGCAGCACTCCTTTAAGGAGAAGTGACACCATAAAAGCAGAGTCTGCAGCTGCTCACAAGCTGCTCATGAGTCATGAGATCTGGGATAGACAAGTCATATTGGCTCTGACATTTACTGGGGAATGAAATATCCGTAGTTGGTTTTAAATTACATTATTTGAGAGTACTCCTGTACTTGAAGCAAGTGACAGGCAATTTTGACTTCCTTCTTGAAACAGAAAATGGCTGAATCGTTCACAAATACTTCTTCCAGTATTTCTGTTGTTCTGAAGAGAGAGTGAGGCAGCATGAACTATGTCAAAGTCAATTAAGGGACAGATAACAGTAAGGTTCTCCTAATAAGCAAACATTGAATAGTTCACTTTTCAGACACCATGTTGTATTTGTTATCCAAATACTAAGGTAGCATTTGTAAATAATTCTTAAAGTTCACATATTTTCTAATTTTGCACTAAGACTCTGTAAAAGCATGAATGGCTGCTCCTTTAATGACTTGTTTTAACACGCTAGAATTGTCTGAAAACAAGCATGTAACCCATGAGTTTTCATCTTCTCTGTAAGCAATGCTTGAATTTTTGCCCTTTCATATCGATTCTTTAAATTTGCCATGTCAGGAGTTGGCAAGATAACAGGAAAGAGAATGACACTGTTCTGGGTATCAGAAGGTTGTAATTTTTGGAAGGCAACATCATCTAGCTTTCTTGAAAAGATAATAGGAAATAATTTGATTTTCCACCTTGTCCACTTTATACATAAGGAAGTTACTGCCAAATCATGAGGCACATCAGATTCCAATTCTTGTAAACGTCTTTGTATTGAGACATTTAATCTACTTCAGTAGAGTAGAGAATCACTTAATACAGAGAAAATAGAATCAGCGTAGAGAAACAGGTTTTGGGGCTATTTTCCTGGATTGACCTTTGGTAAGAAAATGTTACACAAGTTTAATTCTGTGTTTCTTGGCAAACTCAGTTTAAGAGGAATGTCCCCCCTCCCTTTCTAAGAATACTGCCTTCATTGGAGACATCATCACTGATACCTTCAGTTTCTTCTTCCTGCTGCCCTATCCTTTGTTAGCAGGGAACATGTTTCTTACAGATTACAGGAGAAAGATCCACTTATTTGTAGCACACAAAGAATGAGAAGCGTAACCAAGTCCTTTTTCCAACTGATATTGGCCCCTATTTATCAGTCTGCTTTGCTGTTCTGCAAAACAAGGTGCCATTTCCTTGTACATTCCCAGTACAAAATTAGTCATCTGACCAGTGCTGTGCTAATTGATGGGATGAAAATCTGCAGTTTCATTTCCCTGTTTCCCTGCCCTTCTTTGCTGTTACACCCTGAGATACACAGGAGCCAGTAAGTGGCTGATGACAGCTAAGGAGAACTAAAAGCAAATTATGTAAAAAGCAAATAAACTATTGCAACTCCACTGCCACAGATTTACTTTTATTTCTTAATACGTCCTTTGAAAAGTACCACACATTTCAAAATCTTTTAAGATAAATGCTGTAACATCATAAAATGTCAATCAAGTATGCAAACACATCCAGTGCTACTGTGCCAGATCAGCAGACAGTTTAGTTCAAGTAATTTTGTGCCAAGGGGCAAAGAATGAAATCAGCAGTCAGAGGTCAGTTCCATTACAGCAGTCCCAACCCATGAGACAAAAATTACTCTCATTTCATAGATTAACTTGCAAAGTATTAGAGCAACGAAAGCAAGCAGTGAGGCTTAAGGAGAGATTAAAAAAGCAAAACAACAGAAAACCAAACAACAAACAGACACTAGAGGAACAGATTTTGTCCATCTTCTATAATCAGAAAATAGGCTCCCAGGCTATCCTCTAAAAGGATATAAAGTTTGCCCATTTTGGGAACAGGAGAAAAGAGCTGCATTTGTACTGTATCCTTAAAAATGACTGGATGATAAGGAAAATGCCTAAATTCACAGAATCACAGAATATGCAGAGCTGGAAGAGACCCACAAAGGATCATGGAGTCCGACTCCTGGCCCTACACAGGACTATCCCCAAGAGTCACACCATGTGCCTGACAGCAATGTCCAAATGCTTCCTGAACTCTGTCAGGCTTCGTGTTGTGACTACTCCCCTGGGGAACCTGTGCCAGTGCCCAATCACTCTCTGAGTGAAGAACCTTTTTCCTAATACACAACCTAAACCTCCCTGACACAGCCTCAGGCCATTCCCTCGGATCCTGTCACTGGTTACCACAGAGATCACTGCCTGCCCCTCCTCTTCCCCTCATGAGGACGCTGTAGATTGCCACAGGAAACCGCAGCCAGACCCTCACCCCCAGCACACCCTGTGCAGCCCAGCAAGTGTCACCTGCTCTGACACCCCTCCCAGAGCCAGCAGGCACAGCACCCTAGCAAGCATCCCAGACTCCAAGGGAGAGGGAGGCAGGTCCTTCAGCACCATGCCACTCGAGCAGAGCCTTCCCACACCCTCTGCTCTGCTCTGTTTGCCCATCCAGCCCCTTGCTTAGCACACTGCAGGTGCTCAGAGTTTAGCTCAAGCCTGCACTCAGTGCCTATAAAGCTGCTGCATGTTACAAGAAGAGTAAATTTTCATTAGGAAACGAAAACAAAACCTGTCTCTACCATTTTCCATGAGTGTTAAAATTACTGTTTTATTATTTAGTGTGGAACTATACTACCAGATTACAAAGAATTATAATCAACACTTTACCTGTATAGGTGGCTCAATCATTATCCACGCAGGAAGCATCAAACTTGGGTTAAGAGGTTGGGTTCCTACACGGAAATAAATGCCACCATTGGCATCACAGGCCCAAACATGCTGATTTCCACAGGCCAAGCTGATCAGCTTTACAGCACCTAATAACAAAGAGAGTATTAGCAATCTGGCATTATCCTTTCAAATTCAGCTAATAATGAGAACTTTTATTTAGACTTCATTGTATTTAACTAGCTTGAAACACAGTCACATAAAAATGATTACAAGTTAATACAACTTATGAGAAGAAAAAAAAAAATCACTGGATACAATGAATAGAGCCAACAGGTAGTATACATGTGAGAAATTTATTTTCTAAATCTAAAAATAAAGTTTTAGTTACAGGATACTGCAATTTCTAAAGCCCATTAAAAAGATGCTAAGAAAATAACCAAATTCAAGCAGGGAACCATTCCATGACAAACGTTATCAGTGCCTAGATAAACTTTCACATGACCTGACATGAACTCTCTGTAGCTGGCCATGCTTGTAGACTTTTAAAGGTGTTGATCTGCTAATACACACAGCAAAGAACATTTCTTATGCCACCAGCACTTTCACAGTTTGAGAGCATCCATTTCAGTGTTAATATACCAGTGTCACATCTGTATATAAAGGAACTCATTTTCACAGATTTATATTCACCAGTGCACATATTTATTACACCCATATCAAAAGTACAGCAGTATTTTAACCCTGTGTAAGTCAGCACCATGAAAACAAAGCTGCCAAATAAGTGTGTTTTGGAACTTTAGGGTGCTTTGGGTTTAGTCTAGACTACTGCAAAGACAGAAGAGAAGCACACCTGACATTTCAGACTAAAAACAACTGCTACTTAACTGCCCGCTGAAACGTACTCCTTCACATTCATTTTAAAACAGCCATGTGATGTAATACACCTAACTTGTGACTTCCTTATTTTGTTGTTAATTCCCATGCTGGACAACACCATGCTACGTAATGGAAAACATGTTGCAAAGAAAAGGAGACCCAGTCAGCACAGATACACTATAGAAGGAATGCTGCGGTCAGACTCCAAACCCAAGACTCTAAAAATAGGCCTCACTGGTTAACTGAAAATGCCAGTGCTGCTTGGGATATCCCAGTCTTGGTAACAGTTCTCTCTTCAGAGACTCAAAATCTGGCAACAACACAGCATTCCTCAAAGAAGGGGCTGCAATTTTATTCCATAGAGTACAAGTTCAAAGCTTTAATTTCTGAAGAAGGTATTACTCCCTGTTGCTAAGGCGTGCTGGGGGAAAAACAGGAAACAACAGGATAACACAGCTTTATCTTTTAATTATATGCAATGCTAAACACATCTGATGAACCAAAATGGTTTAAATTTCTGAATCACAGGCATATGCATTAATCTTATCCCAAAATTTCCTTTCATTATACAGCTTCATATTAAAAACTAAAAGACAAAACTATACATAAAAAAATCTTCTGTGACAACTTTTTTTGCAGGCAGGGGCTTGACGTTCAGCTACAGTCAAAATCTTACTTAAAGCCTCATTACTGCTCCTAACATAAAGCAGGACATGAAGTAACGGCCTCATCATATGATACCTCAGCTGTTGAAGTGTTCTGATCCAGACAAGCATCAGAGCACTCCAGCATGGACTCACATATCACCTACTCGGCAGAGCTGAGATTATTTACGTCCACAGTACAATTTGATATTCAAAAACTGTAGCCCCCATGGAAAGGTTTTGGGGTTCCTCCCTCCTCCCACTTACTGTTTGTATCTTGGGAGAAGGTCACACTAACCACATGCAGCTACTGTTAAGTACACAGCACCATTCAGAGGCATTGTTTATTGTTAAAAGCAAAAGTCATTCTGCCGTGTTTAGAAACCCTGATAGTGATACTGGAACTCTAATCAAAATAATTTACTAAGTACTACTCCCAGTAGTACACAGTGTAAAGGCAAGAGGAAGATGCTACTAACATAATATGAATAGTTCCTTAATCCTGGCAATTCCATCACTTTCATACAGAATTTTGAATTGCAGTTTACAGCAAGTTGCTCCCACTCTCTCACACCCTCCGAATTAATGTTTCAGGACTAATCTTAAATACGACTCAACAATAACAATAGTTTTAGAATTTCTTCAGTCTCACTAGAGCAAATAAAGGCTCTTATGTTATAACCATGGATATGCACTTGCCAATAGTGATCTAGCATGCACATTTAATTGAAGGAAAAATGCCTAAAACATTGTCACACTAAAGTGACAGGTAAAGTGGAGTGGTTTAAGTATTTTCTGACTCCATATTTCTGCTATACACCATGTGCCACAGAGCTGACAGGTCCAGCTTGGAACTTCTGAACTGCTGAAGTTCACAGGCCAGATATTACAGATTACTAACACCAATTATGCTGATTTCCTTCATTAATTCTTTTGAGATTTTCAAACAATAGCAAGAGGTTATTTATTATGTCAGTTAAACAGTTACTACCTAAACAGCTGGAAAGCAGCAGTTCATGAGAAAAGTTTCAAACTGTACTAAGGAACATGAGGGGGACAGTGGACAAATCTACCTGGTAGGTCAGTGAAGGTAAAAGGCATCAAGCAGTGTTTAAACTATGGTACGATAAGTGATTTGAAACAAACTCCTCAGGTCTGAAAAACATGGTGCGCAACTGAAATAAATTTTACAAGACACATTTTAAAAGGTTTTCCATTTATGAGTTGTACACCAAAATTGTACATAAGGCTTAAAGTCTGATAGCTGTGTCTGCCTTGCCTTCACCCTGAAGTTAAAACTGCTTGTCTGCTCTCACACCAGTCATGAACATTATCATCAAAAATGGAAATATTGCAAAACTGTTGAATTATTTTTAAAATGGTGCAAGAATGAGGCATACTGTCAATTTGTTTTATCTACACTTGAAACAGGAATGCAGGTTAGCACAAAGATAGGAATGCTCAAACACCCAGGCTAGCATAGACAAATCTGACTGGACTACTACTGATAAAGTAGACAAGTAACCTGATTACCCTAGAGCCAAACTCCAAATGGAGAGTATATTTTAATCATCAAAACATGGTAAACCACCTAAGCAAACAAAAAGAGCAGTTAACTGGCAGCATACTGTAAACATTATGCTGAATTATTAGATCAGTACAAACCTGAAGATGAGTGTTACCAGCTGCATCACTCTAAGATGATGCAACTCTTGGAGCATCTTGACAGGATCCTAACAAAGCTTTGATGAGTGTTAAAAACATGTTTAATCAAAAAATTCAGGGCTTTGTGCATGGAACTGCCCCAGACCAGGTGATTACAGCTACACTGCAGTCCAAGAGCCGGAACAGTCAAAGCTGCTCGTGAACCTGAACAGCACCGTGTGAGGCTGAGCTGCCTCAGAGTGACCAAGTGCAAGATGCACAGACACACACAAAGCATGCTGCAAACAGTAAACATGCTGTCTGCAGGGAAAGGCTAAACAGAACACTGTCTGAAAGCCACAGTTGCTCCAGAAGCAACTGAAGGATGCTTCTGGAAAATATTGATAGTATGCTAAGGGTTAAAGAGAGTCTGCTTAAAACAAATGTCATACCTAGTTGGGTGAGATCCAGTTTTGTCCAGTGCATCCCTGTTGGGCAGCTGGATGAAAGTGTTCTGATAAATATCTGCCCAAGACTATCCAAACCCCAGATGGCATCCTGGCAGGCAGAGTAGTGCACCATTTCAGTCTCTGGTGGCAGCTGCACTGTAGAAGGACGAAACTGAGGATTCTGATCACTGACACAAAACAGATCCTTGTTGCTTTGGCACAGCCACAGAAAGCTTCCTATGGAAAGGACAGTTCTGTTAATAAAATAATAATTCCTAATCCACTCAGAGAAAGATTACACATCTACTTTTCCTGACATCCCCCTTGCCCCAATTAGTACATTCGAAGGCAAAACTAAAGCTTTTGGCTGTGTTCGTAGGGTGAGGCTTCGAAGTAAAAATACACATCCTAAGCACATACAGGCACTTAAATACTCCCCTTCTAGAGTCAGATAGTAAGTGAACTCATTGGAAGAAATGTTTCATTTGAAGAAACTAATAAAGACAGACGTAACAGTGCACTATCACTTCCCTTTATTCTTCTGCTCTTCTTTATCCTTGATAATGGATAAAGGCCTTTGAAAAAAATGCCTATTTTCATCTCTAAGTCACATATTTGCCCAATAAAGCAGTGTACTTAGATAATGCAATTGCTAACTATTTTAACTAGCAGTTCCATTTCCTACTGTGGTCTCATTTCTACCAGTAAAATGTGCAATTTTTCTGTAATAACCGCACTGACAGGAGAAACACTTGGTTAGTACAGGCACTCCAGCAAAGCATGCTCCAAGATTTCCTATTACAAATTCTGGCAATTCATGCTCTGCCAATTTAGGGAGCTTGTACTACGCTTAAAGAACTACTCATTTCTCTGTTGGATGCCACCCCACACCAAACACATTTTAACCTCCAGTAGTTTTACAGACATATTTCCACCCTCCTTCCAACTCTTTAGATACACACGTATGGAAAAGACCACCAAAATCTGAAGCAATTTAGCATATTTAATTACTCAAACCATTAATTCCACCCTGGTTAAAAATCAGATATTATAATGCCCTCACTGTGGATTCACTAACCTTCTTTAGATGAAGCTGTGGAAGCCAACACAAAAATCCATTTTGTGGCAGAAGCAGTACCACGAGGCACAATATTATTCCAATAAGTGCCTTCAGAGAAAGGACGGGGTGGTGTTAGTATTAAACTTAATTTTCTATTAAAATTTGTTGTTACTTAAAATGTTACAAACGAAATTCTATTGCAATCAATTATTAAATATAATTTAGACAAGATTTTCTATGTAAATCTTTCAAGAATATTTGAGGGGAGAGGGAGACTTTCCTCCTGACACATGTATAGATATGTACACACATACACAGAGAAACTGGGAATGCAGAAAATCAAGAAAATCAAGAAAAAGCTTAATGGTCCTCAACAGGAGACCAGTTTGGTGACGAGGTTAAACAATGTTCTGGATCCACTGTTAGCGTTTACTTAGACAAAGAAATGTACCAAATCAAAATTCTACCTTGAGAAATAAAGGAAGAAAAGTAAAGCAACTGTAAAACCGTAGCATCACTGTTTTGCATAGTCACACTGATGGTGAACCAGACTCCACCGTGCCAAACAGAACAGTTACAACAGCTTAAGATTGTCTCCTCATCCCAAAGAAGAGGGCAGTGCAGGTGTAACTACGTGACAATGACTTTTCCATGAAAAATATTCCCCTTTAATGAGAAAGCATTTAAGAGCAAATGCTAATAAACCATTTAATTTAATTTTTAAATATGTTTGTTAAAACTGCCCTGACTTGCCATGGGTAAGTTTTGTGGTGCTGTAGTTAGTTATTTCCTCCAATTTAATTTTCTTAACTTAAAAAATACGAGATGTTAAAGCACACCAACCTATTAAGTTTCCCTTTGCTACATGGAATTCATTTTTGCCTGAAGAGATCCAGACTCCACTGCCATTAACTCCAAGGAGGCTGGGTTGACACTGAAGTTGCTGTGACCAAAATGCCATTCGAAGCTTATCAGCCACCTTCTCCACAGGTGCCTGAGCTGCTGTTGCCACTGTATGAGTTGCCTGGATTATTGTCTGGAACAGGCTGCACTGGTCAAACACCACATAATCAGTGATGCTCACCTGGGGAGGGGAGAAAAAGTGCTCTTGATAATTAGTTAAGATTTTGGGTGAACTGCACAATATTTTTTATGAACAGGAAAGGAATTCCGCATTTTAAGAAAGTCCTTCGTTTTAGGATGTCACCCCTTCTCTCCTTCTGAAAGGATGTTGAACTCTCCAAATTAAGAGGTGAATTTCCAATTTCACAGAGGAAGAGAGAAACTTGTGCAGCGTAGCAATTCAAGCCACATGACAAAAACTTGTATATACTTCATACTCCTTCACAATTACCTCATGGACATCTTAATTCATAACGCAGGAGAAGATCTATCTAAACAATTGTCATGGACAACTAGACTGGCAACACTCAGGGATATTCCTAGAAAGGCAGGAAATGCCTAAAAGCACAGAAAGAGCAGCTGTTTGCCAATTATCTCAAAGCTAAGCTACTCATGATGCCCATATGCAAGAGATTCTATATGCACATAAACTGAAATTCTTCTGACTCAGGTAGGCATGTAGACAAATAAATTTTCTGTATAACTGTTTTTGAACACCCTTGCTCCACACCCTGTCTCTGGGGAAAACAAGTGAAGTTGGAGAAAACAGCATCGGGAATTCTTAATCAATACCAGACAGTACTTCCAGTAATGGAGTTGTTTTTACCCTCAGGAGCTGTGACTGAAGCTCCACATGATTCAGAGAAACCTCAAATGAATGGAAAAATGTGTAACACTTGAATTTTTTTGTACAATTCCTCATTATATATTTCATCTAGCTAAGGAAGAAGATGGGCACTGGAAGACAAGAGAAGACACTGCATTCAGGAGTCAGATTTGATGCTCTGCCTCACCAGCGTCTCCTACTGCCACTGTCAAGGTACAAGGCTACATGCACCTTGGAGCATTTCTTGTGTTCTTGAAAACTCTTGTGATGCTGTTCTGCATAACCACGGGATGGTTCTGTCCCAGTCTTTAGAGCAGCCATGAAAAGGGATTTCAGCCATAGCCACAGTGCAGGTTTAATACATTAAATAAAGGGTGCTGTAATATATGTATCAAACAATTGATCTTTATCTTAGAATCTTGTGTGAAAACAACACAAAGAAGAAACCCAAGCAAAAAGACTAAACTGAAAGCAAAACTAAAAAATGCCTACTTGCCACCAATGGTTATCATCTCCTTGTGGTTTCTTTGAAACTATACCAGTTCTGAACCAAAGATTGCCATGGATATCCAAAGCCCATAATGTCTGCTGATCTCCAAGGGTTATGCACACTGGTTCCAAAGCTTGCATTTCACTGGCAATACAAACAAGGAAAAAAATTAAAAACCTTACTCAGATTTATGTTTATGGTGTTTTAAGGAAGCTGTTACAATGCTAATAACAGTTTAAAGTAGTCGAATTCAGTGGGACCAAACTAAAAACACTTCATATAAAAGTTTCACAGTTATTCAGTAATTTACATTTTACTAGTTTGTACAAGTAAAAAACCATTCAAAACTAAAATATTAGTCCTTCAAACATCACTCAAGACTCGAAACTTGGATACACAACAATAAACAAAACTTATTTTCGGCAATCAGGAGCTGTGTTCTTTGCGTTTTTGATAAAACAGCTTCATAAATGTGTCTCCTTCAACTTCCTTGACCTGTTCTGAGAACAATACTAGCAGTTCAGGGACCATAAATAGAAAACTCAGCCTAACTATATGGCAAAGACAAAATGAATCTAGGACTACAAGTTTTCTGCTTAAATAAACAATTTTCAAGATCAGAAAGTCAACAAGTGATCATATCAGACAGTGAAAAGGTAGCAAACAATGGTAGTTCTTTCAGATAACCTTTCTTGACAATTTAAGAACAAAGACTGACTGCTTTCTGCAATTTTAACACAAAGGCAAGAACATGAAATGTACTTAAGGTGTAGGTCAAGCAGCTATTTTCATTAAATAAACTAATTAAAGTACATGCAAATTTCAGACTTGAACAAGACACTGAGTAGTTCCTTAAACTTTTCAAGGGCGAAAATACCAAGCTGGGAGGTAACACAAGTTAAAGCTTCACAATAGGATATTCAGTAGATAAAATCATATGACGACAGGAACTGGAATTTCTGCCTATACTTGCTTCAGGCTGATGTCACAAGAGAGACTATATTCTACATTGTCTCAGCACAGGATCAACTACAAAGCTAAATATCAGCTATAAAAAATATTTCTAAAAAATTGAGATTAGGAAGCACAAAAGTGTTAATCCAGCTGGATGAGCAAGAAAATGCTGAGATTTAATCTCAGCAAAGAAACAAACCCTCAAGTAACTAGTGAGGTCATTGAAGCCATTATGGCACAGATTAAAGAAGCAGTATTTAATATGCCATGTTAACAAGACTATAAAGATCTTTTAAAAATTGATCTCAGTGTCTTAACTGCATGACTACTTCTGTTTATGGCAATTTCTTTCATTACACGGCAGTCATTCACCTGACAGAGAAGCACCAGTTACTCTGAATCTGTCTGGACAAAGACTAAGGGACAGAAATATAAATGTACGTATATAGATACTCACATACACAGAGGCATGTATACACATGCGTTCAGGCAACACTTTCTCAAACATCCTCGAGTTTCAAAACAATTATTTGTGTCATTCTGGTCCCACCACAGTGCCCTTACCTGACAATATCACTCTTCCACTGCTCTCCCTCAGGACAAAAGCTGCGGACTCCCTCCCGGTACAGCAGGGCCCGCTGCTCACTCAGTGCCCACACAACATTGTTTCTGGATGTAACCTGTGACAGTGGATAAGGGCAGTCAACCTTTACAGCTCGGGCACAAGGACGATCCACACTCAGACCTAGAAGTCAAAAAACAAGGATTGCTTCACAAACTCAGGCACTTTGCAACAACAAAAGATAAAGCAAGTCAATAAAAGGAAAGGAGAAGGGGGATATCCTTGACATGCTGATCACGATTTCCTTGACTGACTCTTTTTCTGTAAGTCACATATTAATAATTTCCTCTAATACAGTTGAGCTCATATTTCAAGAAATAAAACACTGTACATCCCTCAACATCCTGCTCAGCACACACGTCCTGTCCTGTCATTCCTGTTCCTTTTCTCCCTCTAGTGTCAGCACCAGGAAACTTCATTTACAAAAACCTCTATTAGACCTGACAGAAGCATCAAAGAAAAAGCCACCGATGGAAGAAGGTTTGTCCAAAAAATGGCAGGGAAAGAACCAACCGGATCTGAATAATGACTGCACAGCAATTTCAAAAAAGTGTATCCAGTGTGCAGTACTGAAAGGAGCAGAGAGGTTCTGGTAGATTTACTGGCAGTTTCCACACATTTATAAATCCAATCTGGAGGAACACACCTTCTTCACAACTACACTGAAGCTTAATTTACACAGCTGCATGTGTAAAACCTCAAGAGAGAGAGTTTTTGTTTAATCTGCCCATGCTGCCAAAGCCAGTATGAACAGACCTAACTGAATAATATTCTAAGGTTTTCTTAATCACAAAAAATTTCTGTATTGTGCTACACTAATTACATCTACAAGAGAAATCAGGAGAGTGACAAAATTAAATGAGAGGTAAATTAGAATTTGATAGCTGAAATGTAGCTTCAGTGTGTCTTATAGTTTCCCCTTTATCCAGTCCTCTTCTTCACTCTCCAGTAATTCCTTCATCATGTTACTGCTAATTTTTCCTTACCAACTCAGCTCTCTGTACGAGGCCCACATGCCCAAGAGTGCATGATGCTTTTCTCCCTGAACTCTAAAACACGTACTTTCATCCTTCATCTTTGCTCCTTGTCTGTAGCATGAATACTGTTTGCATAACACCTTCCAAATGCATCCTCTTCTACTCACTAAAGCGCTTACAACTAAGGCCATGACTTCAAAGCTGTCACTGCACTATCCCTTTTTCTGGTTCTTGCCTCATTCACATCCAGCAAGGGTAAAGATTGCTGCTCCATGGCTTTGCTTTCTCCGCCACATAAAACACAGACCACAGGTTTATACTTCCAAAGCACTTAATGATCTTCTGTCTCAGAATATTTTCCTTTCATTATCAAGGGGTAACTCTTACCTTCAAAAGATATGTGCTCTTAAAAACATACAGCTTCCACGTTTCCCTATTCTGCCCATGTACCCAAATTCCTTCTGAACAGCCACACACTACCTCATCACCTTTCAAAATCCTTCTTAAAACCCACTTAAGGGCTCAGTTGTTTCAGTGCACCATACCATTTTCAAAGCAAGGATATTATTTTGCTATTTTCAGCAATCCTTTTCCATTTATCTGCATCCATTCCATATGTTTCCTGTGTCAAACTCTGTACTATATATAATCCACTCGGCAGACACAAAAAAGTGGCCATGAACTGACCTCCCCACTCTCCTAATTACACAGAATCTCACAACTGTCTCTAACCATTTATCAAGATAAAAAGATTTCCCTTTGTCCTGGCTGCGGATAAAATTTTGTAACAAATTCTGAACATTCTATAGACTTGAAATCCAATAATCCCAGCCAGCAAAAATTCAAAAGAGGCTGCAATTAATTCAGGTACCTGTTTGCAGATACAGATCTCCATTTGTTCTGATAATCCAGGCGGTGTCATCACTTAAAGCTACAAACACAGCCTGGGGTAAAGCCTCGTACCAGTGGCGTTTTCCTTTTATAGTCACTTTTCCACAAGCAAACGCTTTGTTAGTCTTCTGCTCAATTTTCCAGAGAAGAGCCCCTGTATGAGAATTAAGAGAGAACATAATAGCACTCAGCAACAGCTGATGTGTCTTACCCACACCTAAATTAATGGGGGAGGAAAAGCAAGCCAGTGGCATTAAACAAAAATGCAAGATTAAAGAACACAATTTTTTTTTAAAAAACAAAGCAAGACCAGAACCGTGACTACCTTGTGTAGGAACTGCTGAAATGCACACACTATTAGAATATGTGTGATTTTTAAACGTTCAAATACAAGTTACTTCTCCTCAGGTAAACACTGAAAACTAGCAAGTTTCATATCAGAGCCTATATTAAGAGGCTGAAGTTCTGTACAAGTTTGGTACATCCTTGGCACATACAGGAAGAGGAGTTAATTGTGGTACTTTCACCTTTTAGAAATACGTACTAGTAGTAGATCACAACTTTTGTGGAGCACTCACAAGTGACAGAGGGCAGTGCTGTGATCTGCTTGTGGCACAGGACAAAGAGACAGAAATGTACCTGCACAAATCCTTCTTGAGCATTCTCCCCTCACTCAAATTAGCAAGGATAGCTCAGAGAAAGAAAACCAAACAGAACCCCAAACTTCACTGCTGGTTTGCACCAGAGCACTACCATTGCCATATTAACTTCCCTTGAATAATTCCACAAAGTAGCCTTGGATTCCATTTTGACATATGTGGTTAACATGCTCCTGCATTAAGACACCCAAGGTAAACTGTGGGTGCTTGAAACTTCCATGGATGCAATGAAAAGCTGGCTGAGTTTCTGGAATTAAAGGATAATAAACGCAGAGAAACCACCTTTTGCCCAGGAAATCTCTGAGCCAACAACAACTGCAGTCTGAAACTACCAAGGGCAAACGTTGCATTCCCAGTGCTTTGACTTCTCAGCAGAGACCTGCTCTTGACCCCTCTTAAGGGTAAGACACTGAGCTGGATGAACCTACTACATCTACTACTACAGCTACTACAGCTGTTCTTAAATTGCTTTGGCCATAACAAAGCTTAGCTGCAGATCAAATAGAGAGATCAAATGGAGAGAAGATTGACATGTGCTTTTCGAGATGACGGGGAAGAAAAGTCGTGGCAAGGCAGGAGACAAAGTAATGAAAATGACTGAGAAACTTGTATTTTCGCATCAGTCTTGGAACAATCAGGAAGGTCAAAAGTGATGCATGTTTATAATCAAAACCTGCTTATTTTTAATCTAACATAACCCTCATTCTCAACCATCCAAAACAAATTCATGTACAAATGGACAAAAAATTAGAAGGTTTTTTCCTTCAGTATTTAAGAAGAAATCAAATCAACAAATCCATGTACACACAAAACCAATTCTACCTTTACATCAAAAATAGTTTTACAAATCACAGAACAGTTTGGGTTGAAAGGGACCTTCAAGATTATCTAGTTCCAA
Source organism: Pitta sordida (assembly GCA_013390025.1). Lineage (NCBI taxonomy): Eukaryota > Metazoa > Chordata > Aves > Passeriformes > Pittidae > Pitta > Pitta sordida. The sequence continues at coordinate 219,671 of WEKX01006592.1, forward strand.
CCCCTTTGCCATGGGCAGTGACACCTCCCACTAGACCAGGTTGCTCAGGGCCACATCCAACCTGCCCTGGAACACCTCTAAGAATGGAGCACCCACAGCTTCTCTGGGCAACCTGTTCCAGTGCCTCACCACCCTCACAGAAAAGAATTTCTGCAGTTCTGTAACAAAAATCAACATTTTGTGAAGACAAGGGGCTCATCACACATCTCTGCCTACTATTGAATTTCTACTTCTGAAGATCACTTTAATCAGGTAAACATGGGTTGAAAACCTCCCAAACCTGTTAGAAAACCAGCCACTGAAAATTGGGATGCAAGAAGCAGTGAAGATGCAGTCATGTAACCGTGGGTTTTTTAAAAAACAAACAAAACCCAAAACCAACACACTACCCAAGCCCTAAACAACCACGTTTCTGGAAGTATTTTATTGGGGAAAAAAATAAAACCAGCAACAAAACCAAACAATAAACTGACTACATGGAAATTAAATATGCACCGAGCTGGATCTGTAGCTCATCAAAATGACAACTTTCACCTAATTAAATAATTACCTGACATTATAAAAAAAACCCCAAACCCAACAAACAAACCAATGATACCCAAACAAAATGGCCAAGTCTATGCAAGTTTTACATTTACAAGGTGACAGTGCAGCAAAAGCCAACCCACCTGAGGGGGAAACTGCCACTTGCTGGACTCCATCCTCAAACTTCTGCCAGCGCAGCCCAGCTGCAGGGAGGGCACTGCAGTACAGGCTTCCTCTGTAGTCCAGGCACCAAATGTACTTTTCTGAGACAACCAGGCTCAGGATGCCGTATCCAGGGCCCGAGTATCCCATCCAGCTCTCTGCAAACTAAAAACTGTAGAGTCAGAACAGTGTCAGGAGACTTCAAACTGCACAAGCAAATGGGTATACATGTAGAGTACCTCCCATGTTTTGATTTTAAAAAAGCTAAATTTAAGGACCTTAAGTAATCTTAATCAATGAATAAATTTGCCTCATGTGAAATAAAACCCACATCTGTCAGTGTTTTCTATGTACAGCACGACAAGACTGTTAGAACAACAGTTTTAGCAAAAAACAACACCCTCCACACTGTCATCCATCTTCAAAAAGGGAAAAATCTTACTAGTTAAAGAGCACATACTTAAAGTAAATAGCAAGTGCAAAACAGAAATAGATAAAAGTGTACAGTCTGTCTGTAGTCCAGGAAATTATTCATTGTCTAGGAAGTGATGAGCAAAGGGAACAAGACAGCAGGAGTGCAGAGAGAGCTAATCACCCAGCTCCACACGTTCTGTGGGGTGCAGGAGTCATGTCCTGCAGAAATGTAGCTTACAGACTGCTATTTTCATCCCTTGCATGCGGTGAACTCAAGCACTCTGTACATGACCTGCAATGTACGGATCAGTGGAGCTTTTCTGAACATGCCAAGAGTGTAAGAACACCAGAATCTGAAAATAAAAGCCTTCTACTCTTTGGGCTGCAGTAGTTACTAGAAAGGACACCACCGATTTGTAACTCAACCTTTTGTCAACAAATATTTGATTCATCTCAATACAAGGCTGCTACAGATTTAAAATGTTTTAAAACCCCCAACAGATAAAAAACCGCCTCGGCTTAGAAATACTGCATTTCCTTCTTCAGATTTCTGCTAAAACTCCCAGTGATCTGAGCAGTTTTGCAGATTTTACAGTTAACTTTAGTATGTACTTCTTTTCTAAAGTCTATATGAGAATTACTGTTTCTAGAAATGTTCACCCACAAAATAATAATGAGTGAAAGAGGGATAACAGAAAAAAGAAATTGCCAACATTTTAAACAGCACTAACTGCTGATAGGGAGCAAAGACTAATCCTTATTCTGAGTATTTACAGGTAAAATCATCCTTAATCAACATTAATTCCCCATGAAATTAGCTGAATTTGGGAACAGCATCCCGCAGAAATTGGACTACTAAAGATCCAAACACGGAGAAGCCCTTGCGCATGACTTGGGTTTACTCTTCACTCTTTAACAGCATTTTTGTTGAGCTGGGAATAACACAGCCAGAGTAGCTTCTTTGCATTGCAGGCACCCATCACCCATTCTGAAGTCAGATACATCTCATTTCCTGTAAGTTACAGCATGTATTGCTGTTTGGCTTTACGCTTTACTTGTTTATTTGAATAAAGTGGAAAAAAAAATTGCTCTCCTAAAGATGTAAAGGACACTAATTACAGGAATGTTTCTTTTGAAAGTTAAATATATTCTAACTAAACTGAAAGCAGATACCTGATCAGATTTTAACAGCACCATTTCCTCGAGGTTTGTCTTGGCTCCATCCTGTGAACCAGGCACAGCACCAACTTCAGGCACACTAGTCTCTGAGGATGAATAGGGTAATCCATGCCCATAAATATCCTCCTCATCACTTGAGGCAGATTTCTCAGCCTTATTTTCATGAGTGTCTGCTCCCCATTCACCCGTGCTAGCACTGGATTTAGCTTTGATTGCACTTTCAAAATTCCACCCAGAAATGCAAGTGTTATCTGAACAAACATCGTTAGAGATGTCAAAGTGGAGCTCAGAAGGGTCTGACAGGGCGCTGTGGATTAGAGAGAGCTCCTGTTGGTCCTCCCTGCCAGTTCCATCACTTTCCTTTGGTGTCAATGAAGTTTCAACACCAAGTACACTGTCACATTCCAAAAACATCTGCTCTGTAAGGTCTGGCTCTTCAAAGGATTTTTCCGTACCCTGCAGCTCCATTTTATCTAAATCTTCATCTATTTTACACAGTGTAGGAAAATCCTGCTCCTCCTCTTGGCTCAGCTTTCCAGGAGAGCATTCATTGCTTGCAGAAACCACACTACCATTACATTCACCATCAACACTGTTTGTCAAGTCGTCTGTAAGGATCAGAGGAGATGGAGATGTCGAAGTATCTATAATAGCTGAAGTCCCCATGCCACTGTCACTGTTCGGAAGTTTCTGCAAATCACCCACATCTCCGTTTTCTTCATTAATTAGTACACTTGCTGACTCAGGAGACTGTAGAACACTGAAAGTTTCTGAACCATTATCTTCTTGCAAGATTGTATGAGACTCCATACTGAACATGCTTTCCTGGTCTGGAGATCCAGTACTCAAGTGATCAATGCTGCCACTCATTACACTGGAGGTGATGGAAAACGAGTCTGCATTCAGAGAATGTGGACTGTCACCAGAAAGCTGACGCTCATAAATTGGTGTGCCTTCCAGAGAGCTGTGGCTTTTCCTTGTCCCACTTTCTGTTCTCAGCAAAGAAAAAAAAAACAAAGGAAAAATTATATAAATACCATCTATTAAATTCCCATGTAAAGAAACAAGAATATTTTTACAGCTGGGGAAAGAACAGAGCTAAACCTAAATTTCAACACAATGATGATTTTTTTCAACTTCAACAATAAACAACACATAAAAAGCCAGGGAAAGTCTTAATAGGAAAACAGTTTCAAGTTGTAAAACCATAGTAAGTAAACAATTAAAATAATCAAGCACTCACAGTACTTTAGCAAATACAAAAGGATGGCTAAGAAAGACACTGCAAAATATTCTAAATAGCCTGAACAAATATTATACAATTCCAACACAAAACTGGAAGCAGAGTCCACTTTATGCTGCCATCAACCCATACATTAGAAGTTTGAGCATGCTGACATGAAGAAAAACAAGAATAAAACAAACAGAGACTTAACCAATTTATCACTTTCAAAGGAGGCTTTCATTTTAACAGAAATGGCCCACCAGGACTCCCCAGTTATTTCAAAGCATGACAATAAAATATAAACAAAGGCTGCTAATCACAGCCACTCTCTCCTGTGAAGCACCAGGAGTTACATGCTCTAATAATGTGCATTGCCAGGGAAAGTTCTGCTAGACCTACCCTGTTTCTTCTTTTTTTTCTTCTTCACTTTAATTGGCTTTACAATGAGTTCTTGATCAAAATCCTCCGAGCTGATGGTGCTGAACCGTTGTGAAGAAAGTTGACCTTCCCTCTGAGCTTCTGAAAGTTGGTCTGCACAGAACATAAAGCTCGAGCCACTGTCCACAGAGTTCACAGAACTGCTCCTGCTTCGTGATTCACTTACTACAGAGCAGCCCCTTCTCCTGGGTTCATTGCTCAAGTCTCCCACTCTATCAAGACTCTTCTCTGATAGGGTTGGTGTTTCCAGATCATCTTTCACTGAAGAACAAGAGCCATTTTTATCACCAGTAACCGAAGGGGAAGTAACCATTTTTTTATCTGTTTCCACTGAAGGACTGGATGATACAGATGACACTGCTGATGATGGGGTCAGCAACTTAGGACTTGGATCTGTTAAAGGATTTGACAATTTTGAATTCACATCTGAAACTGTCCAAAAGAAAAATAAAAGTATAAATACAAGTTCAAGTATAAATACTAGCATCCAGTGAGTAGGGGCATAGTATTGAAAGATAAGTACATATCTTTATGCAAAAAAAAAAAAAATTCACAGCATTTCAAAATACGTAAGTATCTGCACACACACAATGTAAACTTCCTGTAAATTTATTTATATGAAAACATTTTAGTAAAATCAATCCCTCAAATCCAGTATCAAGCTTCCATCAGCAAAATTCTGCATTTGTTTATGTATAAAACCCAGTATAGGTCTGTAGCTTGGAAGACCCAACTGTATCACTCACTGAAGTGCCACCCTCTGTCTCTGACTTCTTGACTCAAACATTCAGTAGTTTGGAAAAAAATCAAGGAAATTTACCAGACAAACTGCTGTGGTGATTAGAAGAAAATATACTCCAAGAAGGCTCCTTTCAAACTACAGGTAGAGGTTGGGATTAAAATAATCAGCAGCCTCTAGAAGTTCGTGAGTAAAGGACTGCATAAACGATTAAAGCTATTGCTAATACGCAATGATAAGAAAGTCCTCCAGCATTCCATGAGACTTCACTGCATATTTATCAGCATTTTCCTAATGCAAAGCTAAGATGGAGCATTTTAAATGCATTAGGAGTCCCTTTTAGAGAGTTCTAGTAACATAAATACTGAACTCAGATGACAATAAGTAAGAAAACGAACTCTCAAATCCTTTTGGGGACTTTAGCAAGCACCATTTGGGTTTATGTGCCAGTCCTTCCTTTTTCATTGCTAGGAAGGCTGAGATTTCCTGTGGAATGTGGGTGGTGACAGGCAGCACAGAATCAACCTACTCAACTATTGAGATTGACCAGTAAAGGGATAACCACGAGGAGGAATCCAGACTGCTCCAGCATCATGGTGCAGAATAAGGTCTCAAATGCACAGATCAGAAATGCCTCATTAGGATAATGCTGATCCACTCCTCCCCAAAAAAAGGATTGCACTTAATTTCTTAATGTCCTCATTCTCACTGCAGCCACAACAGAAGCTCGGATGAGCAGATAAACCGGATTTCTGAAAATAATCTGTTAAAACAGGTAAGTAACTCTACCAAACCTGGTAGATTGTTGCAATAACCTGAAGATTTCTGTGTGGGGTTTGTTTTGCATTGTTTATGCTGGGTTTAGGTGGGTTTATATTAAAAAAGTAGGACAGGTACCATATTTCATGAGGTACACACTAAATCACACTAATCTATACAAACCTATTGATGACAGTCCTTCGGGTCTGCTTGAAATTCTTATTATGTCTCTATCTCCCTTCAAGAGAAAAATCTCATTGTTGGTACAGGACACAGACACAATATCACCATATCCTTCCAAGCCACCAATCAAAGCCTGTAAAGAGTCAACACAGAAAGAAATAATTGGCAACAGATTAACACACTGTTTGCAAAACATGGTACTCTCAAAAACAGAGTTCACTGGATTTCAATCAACGTACACAGTTACAGGATAAACCTTTTTATCTTATAAAAAAAAAAAACAAAATAGAAAACAGCAACAGGAAGGAACTGTTTCATCACAAAGTAATTCATTTAAGACTAATTTTAATTTCACAGATATATTCACTATCTCTATCCAACTAGAACAACAACATAACAACTTCAGCAATGCACAATTTGGTGGCACAACTGGCTAATACCATTTACACAAAAAGATCCCAGCTTGTATTCACTTCCATATTCGCTTCTAAGAAGACAAAATAACCAATACCTCACTCTATACCAAACAAAATGCAATACACTTGTTTTTTTGCTGATACCAACAGCAGTAGAAGGGAAAAAATAAATCGTTTCAGGCACATTTCATAAGACTAAAAAATCTTTTTGCATTAATTACAAGCTTTTAGATTTCTATATGCTTTGCTAAGCATCAGAATTGTTTATGATGTCAACACCCCAACTGAAAGCTTTAAATACATGTAATTTTATGGGTAAGATACTGATCTGGTTTGTGAGTATTGCATCATCATTGCAATCATGACTTGAAGAGGGAGAGAATAAAGTCTTCTTTCTTCATTTTAAATGTGGAGTTAAATCTTAGAAGTATAATGGATAATCCAAACAGAGTCTTGGGGTACATCACACGAACAAAACCAAGAAAACAAAATATGCACCCACAAGGTTTATCTACCTGGTTCACAGTGTCTAGTAAGTAGATGCTGTATTCATTCCAGGTCAGCACCCATCCTTCTCGGAAAAAGCACGAAACCAGCCCAAGGTGTTTCTCTGGGGAGCTGTAACTTCCTCTGTCAGGTGGTTCCAAACGAGGATACAGTTCAAAAGTTTTTATTCCTCCAGCAAATACATCTTTCAATATGAATGTGGCTTGAACAGTTCCATGAACATCAGATTTCCAGAGACGAAGCCCAGGTCTGGCAGCAAACAGTGTCAGGTCACTTTGTTTACACAGGCCAGGTATAAAACATGCTCCGAATTTGCCAGTGCTAAAAAGCAAAAGAGCTTATTTTAAAAGCTATGTACTCCACTTAGAAACAATTTTTAAAGCTAATGGCACAAATCTACAACCACAAATTATCAAAAAATACAAATTTACATTAAGACAAGAACAGTGCTTCAAATAGCAAGTTTCCCCATAGCTTTGGATGTCAGACACTACCTCAATTAACTCCTCCTAATAAGCTTCATCGCCTTAATAGCACTCTGTCCATCTCAGAAAGATCCTACTATGCAGTTATCATTCTCCCCAAATTAATAAAAACCAAGCAAAGCATTACAAAGTATGCTAAGAAACTGACAACCTCTACTTGCAAAAAGCACAGAACAGACCTAAGCTGTTCAAACCTTCATCTCTCACACACAGAAACAGCATTACACCAAGAAAACCCATCATACATAAGACAGCTTCTTAATATCCATATCCCTAAAGATATCTTTAAGTGTCAATTTCCTCTAGTCACAAATACAGCCAAGTCACACTGTCCTAGGACTAGGTTCCCACTTCCTTCGTATCAAGAGAGGTTTCACAACAGATATCAAACTCACACAAGAAGTTCCTAGCCTTCAAGTCAAAGTTATGTACTTTGTATAAATTTTCCCTTTTTATTCACTGCAGTACATAAGCCAAATTGGGATGCTGATTTGCTTTTAGCATCAAATATTACATCGCCCATCAGATACACCTGATTACAATGCTTGCTTCACACCACATCACAGTAAACCAAGAGGGACAGCAGAGGAAGTTTTGGCAGTGAGTTCAGTTTAAACAGTGAGAAAACACCTTAAATACTTTTGCAAAGTACTAGTCCCTTGAAAATACGATTATCACACATTTTCAAACATGTACTTTCTGAACAGGTAGAATTGTTCATTGATCATTTCACTGCATGATCACACACAGCTACTGTAACTAACTTTTCATGGGCAGACTGCTGTGTTGTAATAATTTCACTGCTTAGACCACTCTCTCTGTAATCTACTCTGAAATGCTAGCATTAATAGATGTCCTTGCATCAAGACTTTATGGGGGTTACTTTTTTCTGGGCTGCGTTCCAACTTGGTTGACAGATTTCTCTTCTGTGTAAAAAAGCAGAGTCCGTTGTAAAGTAGAGACAAGCAGCACCTTCTGGTTGTAATCCAACTGGACAATCGATGATGGCTCTTCCAATACCAGGCTGGAGTTGCAAATACCCTTTCAAAGATACATACAATCAATAAGAGTCAACTTTCCTAAAAACACATGCTAGCAGCTAACACTTCAAGGACATTTAAAATGCCAATGGAAAACAAATAAACAAACAAAACCATTTGAACTCCTGTTTAGGCAAGAGGGGTGTTAGATTGTGTGTGCCACAGTGGCACACTACAACATTCAATTTCTCCTGGAGTATTAGCCAACACTTTTCACTTCTAATCAAGTGAAACTCTAGGACACCTTTTCTTCCTTCTTCTCCAATGCCAGGTGATACAATGCTGAGACAATTGTTACATTTGGTGATGTTAAACCTTTCTGTCAAACTACATGATAAATCAGGATAAATTTTAGCACTAATTTTGTTGACATCTCGGGTCTGTATTAACAGGATGTTAGAAAAATTCCAGTTACTGGTAACATGGTAGTCAGTCAGCAGCACGTAAATATGTATTACTTTCATTCTACAGGCCAGACTGAGACCCTGAACAATTCTGGGAAAAGGACTTCACCAGTAAAGCCACATCATTCAAAAGTACCTTTTCCAAACAAAACAGGAAGCACTGGCTGAAAGCTGAAGGAAGATCTGACAGTTATTTCAGACAGAAGTGAAAAATGAGAAGGATCACTACTATTTTTAATACACATTACTTCTTTAAAAAGGTAAGGCAGTTGTGAAGGATATCCAGTGGCTGTGTTTCTGGGTGTGCTCACACTTGGCCAAGTGTACACACACATACCAGTAAAGCCTTCCATTTAATTATGTACATGACACCAAGCAACAAACTGCTAAACATTTAAACACACAAGTGCCTTTCAGTGAAGTGCCAGTGTGAATCAAGTTCTCTAACAAATGCTCACCTGGTCTAGGTCTAGGGCAGAGTAGACAATCTTTCCTTTGTCATCTCCAGAGAACAATTTCATTCCATTGGGACTCCAAGCTAAAGCTGTAATGCTACTTTTGTGGATGCCAGCAACATCAAACCTCCGGAGCTGGGAAACAACACCGAAGCAAAGCAAGAATGAGGTGAAGAGAAAATGGAGACACAAAGGCTATTCAGTGACTCTTGACTGACTTAACTGGAGACTAAGTAAAAAGGTGCAGGTGATTTCAATGTTTTTTTTTAGCACAACCCTCCCCAAACAAACAATCCAAACCCCCCCACCATGGAATAGATCAGCCAGTTACTACACATGAGAAATCTCTCAAAACCATATTTGATTAAATACATCTTCTGCAATGCAAAGCATGCTTTAAGATTATTGTTTCTTAAGCTTAACACATGAAGTCTAACACACATTT